>OMLC01043093.1:0-10061 GCA_900302585.1 Regalecus glesne | reverse complement strand
CACATGCATGTGTGTGTGTGTGTGTGTGTGTGTGTGTGTGTGTATATATATATACACACACATACATATATATATATATATATATATATATATATATATATACATGTATGTACACACACACACACGTGCAGAAACACACACAGGCATATATAACAAACAAGGGTTCCTTTAAATATTCCTTTTTTCCAATTTGAAAGTAGTTATTGTCTGTCCAGTCAGTAAATTGAATATCTGCCCTTGTGTGACCTAAATTATGTCACATTATATAGAGCAAAAATAATTTTCTCCCCGAAATAATATAGAGTACCTAAATTGGATTTTCACGGTTATTCTTTCAATATCCCAAAGGCAACATGGTTATAAGAGCAATTGGTAACCACCTCGAAATTTTCGTCTGAGCATGACTGGAATACTTGGGAGTCAGCCAAAGACAAGCTAATACGCTGGTTATTCACATGACCTGTGTCTCAGAATATTGGCTTAAATCTCTCGTTCCGATTGCGCCGCTGACTTGTCTCTTAAACGTTTTGCGGTGTTAGGTTGAATTACAGTATCGCCTGCGGTCTGCTTTATCACTTATTCATGTATTATCTACGTTTCTCCACTGGGGGCGGGGTTGGCTCGGTGGCAGAGTGCAAGCGTCAGGAAATTGACGAGCCGCACGTCGTGGGTTCGAACCCATCACGGGGCGTCAGGTAAAGCATACGGCTTTAAACCCAACCCCCGCTCCATCTAGATCCATATCCAGTCCACAATGGAATGATCGTGAACACTTAAAAACGGACGTCCATCTAAATTTCACCGCTGACCTCGTTAATGGATCGCGTCGCTACGTTCAACGCACCTCCGGGCCCCGCTTCTGGAAACGGAGAGCGGACAGTTCGCTAGCTGGCAGGCCGCGCCGTGGACCTGACGTCACTCCCCCCAAACATTCAACCCTTGGATGTTTGTCCATATATGGAAGAGCGCGCCAGTCTAACTTGCGGGGCTATCCCGTGTCGGCGTGTTTCTCTAACAGTGCGCAGGCATGTATATGTGCGTGAGAGAGAGAGAGAGAGAGAGAGAGAGAGAGAGAGAGAGAGAGAGAGAGAGAGAGAGAGAGAGAGAGAGAGAGAGAGAGCGAGAGAGAGAGAAAAATTTACCTTACAAGGCTGAGAGACCTGGCCACCGCCAGACAGTGTAACTGTAACCTATAACCTGGGACGATGTGCACCACCGAAGAGAGTCAAATTAACCCCGCTGCACTTTGCAACAATGCAATTTAAAAATCAAACATCTTTATTTCGAGGATAATTCAACAATCCAAGAAATACTATATATTCAAAAAGAAGCAGAAGTTACTACCTATAATATCATGTCCCCTAAATGGATCTAATAGCCGGTATATAGGCCCACTCAGTTTATAAGATTATTATGAGTGAAATCGGCGTATATAGGCGTTATTGTAGAAATAATGGGCAGGCTTGCATCAGGTTACACTAGAAAAGAAACACTCCCGTCCCATGTCCAGTAGGATGCACGGGAAATATTGAAACCAGTTTCATAATGTTAAATTATATCCTTCCTTGTACACAACAAATCGCTTTACCCACTCCTGTCAAACAATTAAATCAAAACGTTATCTCTTTCAGTAAATATTTGGTAGAGTCGGATAAACTATTTGCGAAGGCGGAAACCGTACATCCCCTGAGATGTGTCTCTTGTGTGCGTAATCCTCTTTGGGTAACGGTCAAAGTGGTTTCGATAAGCCTTTAGTCTTAGCTGAAGGGTCTGGAAAGACGATCATCAAAATAGACCTGAATAAAATCAGCAATTCTGTAGCATTTCATCAAAAATATACCCTACAATTAACGAAACCAGTCAAACATCAAACTCTTGGATGTTTGGATCGGTCAACCTATGCAGTCAACCTACACTATTCCAGGAGACTGACAGTGAAGAAGGCCAATCCGCACTCAGAAGGCGGGGCTTTGATACCGATGTACCCAATCACGTCCATACGCCTCCTATTGGTTTAAATTCTTTGAAGCAAAGTTTTGCGTCCATCGCAGGGTAGACCTGCCTACTTTAGAGCCTGCCGACCTCGGCAGAGAAAATAGTCCGCGGAAACCGACAGAAGCAGGAGTAAGAGCAGTGGAGAAGGATAGAGGCGAGAGAGAGAGAGGGAGAGAGAGATAGAGAGAGAGAGAGAGAGAGAGAGGGAGAGAGAGAGAGAGAGAGTCTGCCAGACACGGTGAAGCTGGGGGTGGACCGTTCATTTCATCTACATACCGTCTTGAATGCGTGGGGATCAGTAAAACGTAGCAAATTGCCTGAACATCAACTCGCCCAGGACCGAGAGGAATACGAGAAAACGAGTTTACCAGCTACAATATGAATATGGATCAGTATGATGGAGACGACATCGATTATATGCAACAAGAAGATGACTGGGACCGGGACCTCCTCTTGGATCCTGCATGGGAAAAGCAGCAAAGAAAGGTAAGATCCAGTCTATCCCTTCCTTCCCCTGATCCCCGATGTGTAAAGGTGCTTGTGTTGCCTGTTGTCGCCTATAGTAAAGAAGCAACGAGGACACCGAACTGTGTGCTGCTGCAAGGATACTTTTCTGTTATGGCAGCTGGAGGCGATCACCTTAGCATCAAGGAATAGCAGGGATCGACACGAAATCCCCATTGCTAGCAGTATCAATCTTGTTATTCACACTTTCTTTGCTTGAATAATCGATCGCAGTTTGCCAAAGTTAATATCGACGTAGTCTGTGTCAGACAACTGATTTAAGTAAAAAACCCTGCTGCGATAGCCTACCGTAACTTTTGTAGCATATGGAGAGACATAGGCAATCCCACCAACAGCCGCTTATAAAGATCTTGTGAGGTTTGTGAAATATCCCGTTGCATCGGTTCGCATACTTGCCGTTTCCATTTCCAAGAGGAAAGAGAAGATGAAAACGAGAAAAAAAGGAAAGAAATGATAAAAACTAGACAGTACGCCCACCTTTACGGCGCAACAGATGTCAACCATGCGCCTCACTGCAAATCCCCCTCCTCTTCCTCCTCCTCCTCCTCCTGTCATTCCGTGTGTGTGTGTGTGTGTGTCTGTGTGTGTGTGTGTGTGTTTTTACATTGCGACGTGGATTAGGCCGTAGTACTGGCTAACATGTCAGCCCCCGTAACGGCCTATCCGTTCGCGTCTCTCCGGATCATAGTTCGTTTTCTTACCATACCCAACCTATCTGCTGTGACATCTACGTTACATGCTGTGGCGGCTCTGCCTCGTCTCGATGAGTCTGTAGCGCATCGGAGGACTTGTGTTGAGGCAGATGCTCTCTGTCTGCGACGGGGAATGAATGGTTGATTTTCGGGGAGGGAGGGAAATGGGGGGGTTCTTTTTTTTTGCCCGCGTTTGCTTCTCATACACTTTACTTGGGGGAATTGTGCGTGTGTGTGCGCGTGCGCGAGGGGGGCGCTTAAACTCTGGAATCTGAGTAAGCATTGTGGTTTGGGCTGGGCTTGTATGGGAGCAAGCTTGCCCAAAAATGGTAATATTCGGCCCCTCTCGCTGCTGTTGGAAAAAGTTTTTTTTTCCCCTAGTTTCTTTTTTTTTTTTTTAGATTCTACTTTGAAAGCCTCGGGTGCTAGTTTCCTGAATTATGTCATCACCGGGCTGGATTGCTACCGGTTGAAACGGGGAGGGCCAGTGTGTGTGAAAGGTTAGAAGGTGTGCAACCTTTGAGGTCCTCCGTCAGCGGCAGAAGCTAAAACTTCCCGATGCAAAACTACACCGGGACATAACCTGCTGTGTCAGTTTTTGCAGTCTGTCTATGATACTGACTCCTGTAAATAAACTCCAGGACCGATGTAGATTATAGATAGGAAGGTTGTATGAGCGTGTCATTTTTAAACTAGAGCAACGAGGATGGTGGAGCCTGGTTCTGGTCAAAATCCCCATCCCCTTAACTGATGCCATGGGCCCATAATGCTGAGGGACGTGGACTTGTTCTCATATAGCGCTCGTCTACTCTAGCGACCACTCAAAGCACTTTACAATCAATACCTCAGGTTTACCAAGCCTTGCGGCAGAATGCGAACCCCCAATGCCTGACGCCCAGGCATGCACTCCATCGTTGACCCAGTATATCCTCATTATAATCATGTACAATTTACATGATATCAATATAAATATATCACCATATCAGCTGACATGTCAAAAAATGCACTATGTTGGAATCCAGTTGAGGTTCATCACGCTGAACTGTTTGGGGAATGTAATATAATATCAAACCTAAAACAGTTTTCAAGTGAAAATGCTCCCTTAAATATTTCTGATCTCTTTTTATTCAAAATGTTAGGAGATGGACTCTCATTTGTCCTTCATTTAGATTAAAAAAGGTTATATTATGATAATAATAAATATTATTATTATTATAATTCCCCTATCAGTCCAGCAAGGGGAAATTTGGATTTCTCTGCATTTTTGACCCAACCTATTGTATAGGAGAAGTGAGCTGCCAATATATGGTGCTGGGGGAGCAGTTAGGGGTTAAATGTCTTGCTTAAGGACACCTCGACATGCTGTATGCAGGACCGGGGATCGATCCTGCAACCTTCCGATTGCCAGTCGACCGCTCCACCCACTGAGCTATGCCGCCCCTATGTGTCATATCGTCAACCAACTGAAATCGTGTTGCGGATCTGCTGGAGCCTATCCCAGTGCTCATTGGGCGCAAGGTGGAGAAACGTCCTGGACAGGTCACCATTCCATCTCAAGGGGGACGTGAGGGATTAAGGCTGGTTGCCCCTCCGGACACCCCGCGGTGGGTTGAACCGACAGCCTCTGGCTTGTTATTTGCCAAAAAAAACAAGAGCTCTACCCCTGAGCTGCCATGCCCCCCCCCTCGTGGCAATGGATATGATGCCATAGTGTCGAATGTCATCCTGATACAATATTAATGAGAGACGCTAAATTATAATCTAGCATCGTTGCTCTGGCCTATTGGCTGGCATGTGAGTGGTTCACACTGAGTGTATTTAAAAACTTTTGGATTGTGACTGAGAGAGAAGGGGCCAAAAGTAAGGCGACTGCCATGCAAATCTCTAATAAGGTCAGCATTTGAAAGATCGAGGCTAGGTGGAAAGGATAGGTGGCAGTTTTAGAACTTTTTGTTTCTTTTTCAGTGCTTAACAAGGTGGTCGTTATCTTCTTCTTGCGTCCCCCAGCAAAAAACAGACCCTGCTTATATCCTCATACACCTCATGTTGTGTGGATCACGTAGCAGCGATCGGGCCTCATTTACCCATCCATCTCCATGGCAGCTTTGTCTGCTGGAGCTAAAGCACCTACAGGGTCATATTTGAGTCATTTGCTTATATCCATAAGTGGTAAGTGATTCCGTTGAATCCGACAAGGCAAAAAAAGAAACGCTTCTCGGATGAAAGATGATTCTTGGATGACAGGTTAAGGGGGTTGAAGCCAGCTTCACCGTGTCTGGCCGACTCTCTCTCCCTCTCTCTCTCTCTCTCTCTCTCTCACACACACATACACACAGACACATTTCATGCTCAATGTAAATTCATAATATAAATGAGCAGATAAATCCTCTCCATAAACCGTACGCGTCCATATCTGCACAGCCACTGGTTTGGATAAAGAGGACACTTTCTGTCTCAGCGAGCCTTCCTCGGCCGTGGCTCTGGTGTGTATATGTTACCACACTGTTCCGTAGTCTAAAGTCTCAATTATTCATGGAGTCGTTTGGCAGCAAGGACCAGCTGGCATGGGACTATGAAAGAAGATTAAACCTAATCATTCTTTGTGACAACAACTGTCAAGAGAGGTTGGTTGAGATGAGACGCCTCGTAGTTAGAATTGTCCAAAGTCGCTGTTCTTCGCCAAGTATTTGCGTTTAAATCAAGTCGGCTCGAGATTCCAGAGTTAATTTATTTGCTCACAGAACGGGGATGAAACGCTGATCTGAGACAAATACGAGAGACGGAAAGTGCCCGAAACTCAATACGCAGCAGAAGACTGTTTAGGTTCATTTGGCAAATCTCTGACGCACCTGAATCCAGCTTGTCAAAGGAGAGCTCGAAATTTTTTCAAGTCGCGTGCAAGTCTTAACCTGACCCCCGAAGTGTAAAGGCACTTGCATCCCTTTATCTAGGGATCTTAATTTCTTTCCAAAAGCCCAGCTGGCTCCTGTACATGGAGCCTTGCTCAGAGGCATTGTTTGAAAAAGACAGATGCTTAAAGTAATCTATTAAATAAAGTAGGGGACTTATCCATGAAAAACCATGACCCCCCTCCCCATTTATTCACGGTATTCATTTCCTCTCTCTTTCTCTGTCTCTCTCTCTCTCTCTCTTTCTACTCGATCATGCCTTCTCCTTTGGCACACTGTCCTACTGTCTCATATCTAATGCTGCTCCATGTCATCACAGATGAAAGACGTAGGGCTGTCTGTGTCATGCCAGTGCTGTTTCCATAGCCGGGAGGCGGACCGCAGGTATTGCCGAGGCCACTTTGTCCTGGCTTTTCCTTATAAGGACATGAACTGTACCTTCGATGGGCCCTGCCTGTAAACCGCACCCCCACCAAACTTCCACACCTAAACCTCCATCATGCTTACTAACAAACACACACGCACGCGCGCGCACACACACGCGCGCGCAGTTGCCCACTCCACCTCCACCCGAAGGGCTGCTCTTCAGCTGGCCTCATGACTTTTTTCCATTCGCGTTCTTTCATTTTGTGTCTATCAGGGTGTGGTGTGGATTTTGATGTGACAAGGTCGCAGCTGGCGTTTCATGTTTTAGGGTTTTAGAGCTTTTTGACTTGTGCCACCGGGAAAAGGAATGAAGATTGAGTAGAGAGAGCTGGAGTTCCCGTTCACGCAGACCTCCAGGTGATTAACCGTGACTTCAAACTCCGTTTCCAAAGGTCTGTTTTGAAGTGGCGCGATTATTCCCTAAATTGTGAGGGTGGGCACGGACCGTCGCAGGTTTGATCCCACTGCGGGTATACAGCCTTACTTCCCATGCTCCCCAAAGGAAAAAAGGCTGTAGGATAAATCATAAGGTTTTCTTGCTTTGCAGTAGGTTAAAATAAATGAATGAACAAGCAAATATTAAGAAAGCATTTTCTTGTCTGGGGACTGCTGCCGTTCCCACACATGCCATGCATATTTCTTTTTGGTAGCAGGCTCACCAGCAACATGCCAGTCAAAATCTGCTCATGAATCACGATGCAGCAGGCCATTAGTCCCAGCCCCCCCCCAAGCCACTACAGCTGAGCAGGAACCCATCCTGTCTGTAAGGATGTGGTGCCAACCAATCATTCATCAGATTGGTCGTCACTCAGTTTGGCCCATCTGACTCATCAGCACTTCCCTAGGTGGGGCTCTCATCAGCAGTAACTGTCCAAAACACACCTTGACACATACCTCACTCCTATTCCACTGATGCGGGATGGAGTAAACATGACAAAAACTTTTTTTTTGGTGGATTTTATTTTTTTATACAATAACAATAGAAATAATTGTATTCATATTTTGTCTTTTAGAACAGAGGAGGCACGCTAGCAGGTTTATGATACTCGGTCATATCAATATGTAAATCGTGTAGTTCCAAAGGAAAACAAATTCCCACCGGAGCTGAAGTTGTATTTTCTTTTCAGCCAAAGTGGTGGAATTCTCGACGGCATGATAAAAATTAGAGGAGGGGGTTGCAGGTGGTGGGGCCTTTGTCAGTTATAGTGTATGAGGCACCTTGCCACCTGGCAGAATGCTTCCTGCCATCAGATTCCTCTGTACCCATGATGCACCTTGCTCTGTCTATGGTCAGCTCTCTTTGAACAAAAGAAGGACAGAGTCACAGGCTGCAGCGTTGACAAAGCTAGGAATGTCAAACGTGTGAATCCCCCCCCCTCCAGACACACACACTCGCAGACTTTGCCCCACCCTCCGGTCGGCTGCTCCCTCCCTTCTCGGGCCCAATGAAGACGCAGAGGGCTGAGGTGTCTGATCTTCCCACTACATAAAACATGAGCGTGTCACTGTCTTCTCCATATTCAATCAGGCCAAGCTCGGCTTCTATCGCACCACCCTAAGGCCTGGTTTTGGGTCCAAAACCCTTTCAGTTCACACTGCTTTCAGTCACCCAAAGCCACCCTCATGTGTGATTAGCCTAACAGGCAGTTTGAATCAGTTGACCAGATTTTCACAACTATAAAGGACATGTTGCAACAGTCTCAGTATCACGGTCATATTGGACCGATCAGTCAAAAACGAAGCTAATTGAGCCGCGGTGGCTCAGCGGGCAGCATTTACGTCTGGGGGGGGGTGTCAGATGTTGTGGGTTCGTATCCCACCACGTAACTTGATAAATGCGAGGGGATCGTGGTAAAGAGCTTTGAGTGGTCGCTAGACTAGAAAAGCGCCATATGAGAACGAGTCCGTTCACCATAATAGTTACGGAGAGATTCAGGATTTAACTGTGGGTATGTCACAAAGTTTTTCAACTGAGCATCATCCTTCCATGATGTGTAATGGAGTCATTAATATCATACACACATGTCTAACAATAGCATTACCGTATGTCTAAGGAACGCTTTAATTGATGGATGGATGGATGGAAGGATGGATGGATGGATGGATGGATACATCTTAATACACGTATATTTGTGTGTTCCAGAATATCCCCTGTTATCCCTGTCTCAAACATGACACAGGGGTATTTCGGTAGAGGGGTTGTCTGTCAATCACAGGGTTACACGTTTGATTTCCGGTCCTGCAGAAGGCTTTTTGGGGTGTCCTTGAGCAAGACACTGGATCCCAGAGAGCCACATAACAGCTGCTCTTAGGATGGGTTAAATGCAGAGAACAGATAATGCCAGCCTTTGTTATGGGGCAGTAAAGTAGACAACACAATAGATTGTGAGTTATTTCATCCACCAGACTCAGCTCGGCTGCATGCTTGTCGTAAGTTGAGGGCATTGAGGGCTGCAAAACTCTGCGAGCAAGTCCTCAAGCACTAGCTTGTTTTACTGTGGGATGGCCCTGAGCGCTCGCTGAGATGTCGGGAACACGTGCCGAAGTCTGTGAGTGTGGATGTTGAGATTGGGGGTTGGAGCCAACTTGTGACCTGCAGGTCACAGGTTAGAATGATCCACACCAGCCATCAAAGAGGCCTTAGGCAAAGCCAGTGACCTTCCAACTGGTGACACTACTCAGTGACCAAAACAGCAGCATCCCATAGTGAGTTTCACAGTCTGATACCCACAGATGCCTCCAGGGAGTCAACAGGGGTAATAAGTACCACCTTTTCAACTAGCAAGTCCTACATGTGGTGGGCTATCTGTCGAAGCTTTATTTATACGTACGACCCGCAGTAACTCAGTGGTAGAGTGGGCCCTTCGGAGACAGACAAGCCAGATGTTGCGGGTTCGAAACCACCGTGGGGCATCAGGGAGGGCATCCGGCCTTAATCCCCCATGCTCCATCTAAATCCTCATTGATCCCCCCCCCCGGGACCGACCGTGAGACATAAAAATAGACCTCTCATTGTAAATACATAGAATCACATGTATCCCATCCTATTGAATGGGAGCAGTGAGAAGTCGCAGCACCCAGGGACCCACCCACTCCAGATCTTTCCCCCGTTGCCCTAGTCGGGGCACAGGAAGGAGCAGCAACCCCAACATCCATGTGAGATCCACGGTGGTTCAGAGGGAGAGTGGATGGTTCAGCTGCTGATGAGCCAGAGGCTGCGGGTTTGAACCTACCCCCGGGTGTCAGGAGGTGCCTTAATCCTCCACGTTCCATCTAAGTCCATGTCCACCCCTACAGCGTGGAGTACTTGTCCTGACAGATGGAGTGGACCTCTCACCTCTTGGCAGATCTCTTGGAAAATGAACCATTGACAGTGTCACATCCCATGTCAAGCAAAAGCTGGAGTGTTGTCTCCATCTGTCAGTCACCAAGTCATTTCCCAGAGCTATGTCTGCTCTGCATGAAACATGACAAGCAAACACAGTCCTAATTGAAGTTCAAGCTCTTACATGGA
>OMLC01043092.1:0-16114 GCA_900302585.1 Regalecus glesne | reverse complement strand
AATCCCCACCAAGCCCAGAAAAGGGTCGTTAAAGAACCGCTTGAGTAAACTGTTCCGGACCAGAAGCTGCAGTGGCTCCAAACACCTGCTGGACAAGAGACCCTCGGTGGCCTACTCGGTCTCTTCCGCCGGAAGTCTGATGGATGTGGCCAGCACAGGTGGTGCTGAACAGGAAGTAGACAGGTGAGGAATGTTGGTTGATATTCAACGAAGAAGAGTTTGGAAGCCCCGGTATTGTCTTACACACATCTGTCTATCTGTCAGTCCAACTGTCTGTCTGTCTTGTCTTGTCTGGGTATCAGGACTCCCTCCTCAAACTAATGCTCCTAGTCTTCTCTGCTTGACATTGATAAGTCTTGTATCTAACAGTGCTAGTTTCTGCTTTCCTCCGCTGTCATTTCTTGTGACTCTCCCTCTTCTCTAGCCACAGCCAGCCTCGACTGACCAGGGCCCACAGTGCCTTCTCCCCCACTTCCCTCTCCGCCTTCACCGGTAAGGGACACTGGCTCATGTGGATGTGTCTTTACATAGCAGTTTCCCTTCGAGTCCGGTTTAGGAAAACTTCAGCCATTCAGGTGAACAAATGAGAGGGACTGGGTTTGTAATGGGCTGCCAGGGGTTAACAGTAAGCATCTGGTGGACAGAAGCAGCAGACCTTGACATCACAATCCTAGCAAGAATGGAAATACAGAGAACTGTTACAGTAGCGCAGCAGATACCAGAGTGCAATATGAAAACAGTGCAAACTCAAGGATAGTGCATGCAAGTATTATGTTACTGTTAACATGTAACTATTAGTCCACATCAGGACTGTTTGCATTTTGCAATATGAATATTTTCTGTAGAAGCTCTCCGAAGCAAGCTCTCAGCACGACGGTGCAGTGATTAGCACTGTTGCTTCACAACAAGAAGGTCTTGGGTTTGAATCTCGTCTCGTCCATTCTGAGTGGAGTTTGCATGTCTGTGTGGGTTTCCTCCAGGTGCTCCGGTTTCCTCTCACCATTAATAAGACATGCATGTTAGGGTTAATACTCCTGTCTGTGCCCTTGAGCAAGGGAATTGGAAAAAGAGCTGGAGTTGGTTCCCAGGCCCCGCAGCTCCTCACTGCTCCTATACCATAGGATGGGTTAAATGCAGAGGACAAATTTCATAGGATGTATGTGTAAAGCTTCATCTCAGACAGGGCAGCGTTTTAGGCAATGAGACAGTAAAACTGAGATTCTTCTAGCTTGGTTGGCAGTCTCAGGAGCCAAGTCAGTAAGTCTCTTAGTCAGTAAACACAAGGTATATGGTAAAGAGGTTATTAGATTGGTGGTTCAATCCCTAGCCCCTGCAGAAAGCATGTCAAAGTGTCCTTGAGCAAGACACTGAACCCCTAACTGTTTTGGACAACAGATGAAAATTAGCCTGGTGGTCAATTCTGGTCCATTTACATTCTAAATGTTAATTAATATGCCCTGTCCCTAAAAGGGAGATTAATATAATTATTATTATCATCATTGTTGTTAAATGAGTAGTCTGTGTAATGTAATTGAGATGTTTTAGATTTTAAAGATATATGTGTTCTTGTAGGAACATCCTCCTAAGTTAAAAAGATCAATGGTCAGCTTTTTTCTAAACTCACATCCACACACATCCTCATGAATTCTGTAGAATTGGACAAATGTCAGAATTTCAAAAAAATCAGTGAAGCGCTGATCCACACATGACACTAAGGTCTTCTCTTTTTATTTCATCTAATTATCACCACCTCATCTTCCTCTCTTTGGTTCTCTGCTCTTTCTGATTTTCCTCCTCTCTGCTCTTCTGTCAGGTGAGACCGTTTCCCTCTTGGATGTGGACATCTCCCAGCGAGGCATCAACACGCCGCATCCGCCGACACCTCCGCCTCCACCACGCCGAAGTCTCAGTCTTCTAGGTACCCCGCATTCACCCTTCACTCCCTCCCTCTCTTTTTACATCACTGACTCTCTCGTGTTCTATATTTGGCGTTATCGCTCTCTCTCTCTCTGTTTTCCCCTTGTTTCCACTCTTGGCCTGTTGCACTCTGTTTACCTCACTCATTCTTAAGCCTCTTTGACTTTCAGCCTTTCTCCACTCCTGTCTTTTTATCCTCTTGCATGGCAATACTCCAGCTCCGTCCCGTTGCACCCAGTCTGAGTATTCTGGATATGCATGCTGGCTGCCTGTGGAGTGATGATGTCAATTCGGCTTCTTCAGGGCACTGTTTATGCCAAAATCAAGTGGATCAGGGGATCCCGTTTGCGAACTGCCCCATGCTTAAAACTTTTATATCTCCAATGCAGATGAAACATAACAGAGCCATTACATATTTTGAAATCTTTATATATTTAAAAATGATATCATAATATCCACCATGGCACAGATGTTGGGTTTTCCTTCTCTGACACATCAGTTTTTCTTCTAAATCATATCTGGGATAGTCTTTAATCCAGCCTTCAGAGGAGCTCTATTCTTCATTATGTATTCATGTATACATCATGGTTTTCATGCTTCTTCTTACTTCTGTTTTAATCTTTAAAAAGATGCAACATCAGCATTTGATACTGGTATGATGGCTCATGATGTAGATATGATAGCAATGGGAAGAGAAAGAAAGATTGATATTAAATCAGTGTTTTCCGATCTTTTCTCTGCCAGAACTCACCACCATCCACTATGATAGAAAGATTTCAACATTCCAACACAAGACCTTATTTCCACCAGTAAAAATATGAACTCATATAATTTTCACATGAATAATTCATTTTAAGTGGAATTTAATTTTTCCCCATGGCTAACCAAGCACTTGAAAAACATCTCATTAGAGCTGAACTGAGCAGTTTCCCATGAAAACGGACTCAGATTGGTTTAGATTCATAATTTCACCTGTGCAGATGAAAAGGACGCTGTTAGACCTGGATGACTATGTGGACAAAAGTTATTACCTTCGAATATATTTGGAAAACCTTCATTTACATTTTTTTTTAGAATTCTATGTTTATATCACAGGGGTTGCAGCAACTCAGTGGTAGAACCCACACTTGGGGATCTGACAAACCAGAGGCTGCGGGTTCAAACCCTACACAGGGCATCACCAAGGGCATCCAGCCTGAATCCCCAAGCTCCATCTAAGTCTGTGTCCACCCCAACAACATGGAAACAAGACACGACATTTAAAACAGACCTCCCTAAGTTTACATCACAAGGGTCCAATTTTCGGGGGGACATTTCTGCTTTTTTAGATAGTTATCATAGAGAGACAGAAGAGGCAGGGGAGAGAGGAGATGCAACGTTAGAGAGGATCCAGTATTAAAATCTGGTTTTCAGCATAGGAACTTTGAGGCTGGCCTCTAGGACAAAAGTTCAGGGCTAGGAAAGTCCCATGGGTGTCTGAGAACAAATATGTTTGTAGGGGGAATTGATGAAAGGAACTCATTACCTCTATTCCCACATGTAGACAAAATACATGTAATATTCATACTGTAGTCCCTTAATACTGTCTACCAAAGGGTTATGGTATGAAATAATTGATAATGAAGCTTTGCTCCAATAAGTATGAGTTTCTCTGTATTTTCCTCTGAAAATTACTTTGGGCATCAATGTGGAAGTTCTCCCAGTCAGATTGACTCCACCAGAGACAGTCTGCCTCTGTAACAGTGTTGAGAAAGGTGTTAGGAAAAAGCCCTCCTTGAGTCTGAAATCCCTTCCTTCCTTCCTTCCTTCCTTCCTTCTTCCCTTCTATCTATCATCTCCATCCTTCATGTTTTGCTTTTTCTCCATCCATCATTTTCTTCTCCATTTTTTTCTTCATATATCTTTCATGATCCCTTTCACCAATCACTCATACCTTACACCCTTCATTTCCATCCTTTTTGCCTTCAACTCTTTTCATTCATCCATCTTTCATTTTCTCTTTCTCCAACCACTCATCCCTTCCTTCCTTCTTTCCTTCTTTCAGATGACATAGGTGGGCCACAGCCTGGGCCTTTCTTAGTGAGTGTCATGGGGGCGTCCCTGCAGTCCCTCCCTCTGCCTCTCCCCCCTCCTCCCTCCTCCCACACCACCATTCAGCACAGCCTCAGCCTCAATGGTAAGAGTGCTGGGGACTGTTGGGGCAGGGATTGAAGGGTGGGACTGTAGATCTGGGGTTGGGGGTGTCTGGTTTTTAGTCAGGAATGCACTGAAAATGACTTGAAAATGTGACTCAGCTATGCTCCTGGTTCTCTGATGACACCTGATAGAAGACTGCTGCTGCTGACTATACAAATCACTCCTTTCTCCCTGTGACCAAATCTAACATCTATCTGTTTTAGATGCGTTCCTCCGGGCCTTGCCTCATTCGAACCTAATGCAGGTGGACACCCCGGCCCCAGCCAGGCTGGCTCTTCCCCCGACGCTCTGCCCTTTGCGGCGGCCCGACGCCAGCAACTTCACTGCCAGTCTGAGAGAGCTGGAGAAGGTATGGTGCAATCCGTCCACTTGTATTTTCATGTGTTTCTGCCAAAGAGACTGAGACTCAGCGTTTGTGTCTGTGCATGAAAGAAAATGGAAAGGAGGAGAGGATTCAGACCAGTCCATCCCACCTGGGCCACCAGCTGGTCCTGGTGGAAGGACCAGGTTGAGTCCTCCACCCTGCATCACCTGTGCTGTCATGTGTTTCTGACCCGGGGAGAGGGCGCGAGGGAGAGAGAGGGTTAAAAAGAGGGGGAGATTGAGGTTACATTCACACAGCAGCCAAATAGTTTCCACTCCTTATGGGAGTGCTAAATCTGGCTAACCTTAGATGCACTTCAGTTATGACTGTATTCTATAGCTGAAGTGACTCCTGGAAATTTTGAGGTTGATCTTGATCCAATCCGATCGTGGATTCAGTCGATTTCTACACCATGCACCAGAATGGACACTGGATGGTTTGAAAGGTTTGAATTCAACAACAAATTGCATGTGTGGTCGTGTTACGGTACTGATGCTGTTCCATTACCTAAATGTAGGAACTTAGATAACCCTCAGTGAGCTGTCAGGATGAGTTATCTATGTAATTCCACACGATAGGGCTATACCGTTAGCTAGATAGCCCAAGACGTCTGATGTGTATGAGGCAACAGCTGACATGATGTTTTCATGAATGGAAGATGTCTGCATGATGATGAGCACCATTATCTGTGTTGTGAAGATGAACAGCTCTCAGCTGGTTACAACTCATCTGCTGCCATGTTGCCAGCGAGTCGCAGATGGTGTCAGATGAGGCAGTTAAGGAGCGATACGGTGACAAGTGACAAAGTTACTCATGTCTTGACTGTGCTAGAGTGTGATCGGAATCATAACAGTCATCCTGGAAGTTCATTGGACATAGAGACAGAAACTGAGGGAGGTGCAGCATTTGTAATGGGTCATTTTACTAGTTATTATCATTGTAAATTATGTTTCCAAGTGTCATTGATGAAGATGCCGAATGGGACTATTGGGCTCCTATGAACTGTTCTATTCAGGATTTATTCATGTTATTATGATATCAATCGGCCTCTGCAGAAAGTGTGTGGAAGTATCCTTGAATAAGAGACTGAACCCCTAACTGTCCCAACCAGCTCTGACTGGGGGATCCCGAGGGGGTCCCAGGCTAGTGTGGAGATATAATCCCTCCACCTGGTCTCTACCTCGTGACCTCCTCCCAGCTGGAGGTGCCTGGAACGCCTCACTATGGAGGAGACCAGGTGGTATCCTTACTAGACCATCTCACCTGATTCCTTTCTATATAAAGGAGCAGTGGCTCTACTCCGAGTCCCTTACGGCTGACTGAACTACTCACCCTGTCTCAGTATTCTCTTGGCTATGTTAAATAATTATGTGCATTGCATGGTTTGGTTCTGAAGTCTTGTTAACCATTAATTATTTTCAATGAATTAATGACATGTGTTTTGATATTATTATTTTCTTAAAATGAAATGATTTTACTGTGTATTATGATAACTAGGATATTATCATATGTTTTCATTCTCTTAACCCGATAATCTGTATGCAGTGCGGATGGTACTGGGGTCCCATGAACTGGGAGGATGCTGAGATGAAGCTGAAGGGGAAACCAGATGGGTCCTTTCTTGTCCGGGACAGCTCTGATCCAAGATACATCCTAAGCCTGAGCTTCAGGTCCCAGGGAGTCACACATCACACACGTATGGAGCACTACAGGGGTGAGATACACACGCACACACGTTGAGTCATAAATGCACCACATGCATGGAGTACACAGGGTGAATGGCATGATTATAACATTTTGGTTGCAAACATTTGCCTGCAGAGCCAACAAATTATATGCATATTATGTATCTGCATGTAAAACACAAGCACAAATCCATGTTGTTATGGATGAATACCAGAATTGTGTTACACCGGTGGTATCTTTTTGTATATGTATGCATGTATATATTATGAGGTATATTTATATATTTGGGTGAACATATCATATTTTCACATATTCTCAGCTATGCATTAATGTGTTCACCAAATGATAGAAGGTGCTGCCTGGTAGTGAGCCATTGA
Source organism: Regalecus glesne (assembly GCA_900302585.1). Classification (NCBI taxonomy): domain Eukaryota; kingdom Metazoa; phylum Chordata; class Actinopteri; order Lampriformes; family Regalecidae; genus Regalecus; species Regalecus glesne. The sequence continues at coordinate 9,574 of OMLC01043092.1, read as the reverse complement.
AAAACAACTGATGTGAAAACACTGGTATGCAGAAACTTTTAACACAAGGTTTACCACAAAACACAGTGTTCTGTGATATTGGCAACAACAACATATTCCAAGCGGAATGTCCCTAATGAGATTTACCCAATGGAGACAGCCAAGGCTGTCACCAAAACAAACATTGTAAGACAACTGTTACAAACCACCTCTAGACACAACCTTCATACAACAAGGGTATCATGAGCACCCACTCTAGGGTGTTATCAAATGTTGGCAATATTAGCACAATATCAGCAGTGGTTTGGCATCTAGCAAGGATGCCAACTGGTCCCCTCCCTAGTGAGATGTTCCAAGTACTTCCATCTGGGGGGAGGCCACGGGGTAGACTGAGGACCAGATGGAGGAATTATATCTACACCCTGGCCTGGGATCACCTCAGGATCCTCCGGTCTAAGCTGGTTGATGTGACCAGGAAAAGGGAACATTGGGCTCCCCTGGCTGGAGCTGCTACCTCTTATCTGAAATTGGGTCGCGGGGTCATGCTGGAGCCTATCCCAGTCCTCATTGGGTGAAAAGCGGGGAAACACCCTGGACAGGTCACCATTCCATTGTAGGGCATGTGTGGGGGATAATCCATATTGATTATTTGCCCAGTGAGTGCTGGGATAGGCTCCAGCATGACTCTGCAACCCGACTTCGGATAATTGGTTTACAGTGGATGGATGGATGGATGGATGGGTAAAAATATTAACATCCTTTAATGTGTTGTTTAAGTTTTTTAAATAAATACAATTGTGGTTTTATCTTCTAACAGTTACCCAATGAAAGTTAGCATTTTTTAATGGTGGTGCGCATAGGCTAATACGTACCCTTATTAAATTGTGTTGCAATTGAATTGCTTTTAGATATATATCACAAACACTCAAAGACTACATTTTTGTAACCCAGAATAAAAAGAAAAAGTTAACTCAGAAAACACTTTCCAAGAAAAGTAGCAGTGTAACTTTAGAGCAAAAATCTTTCTGTGAATTTCCTTTGGCCATCTCCAGGGACTTTCAGCTTGTGGTGTCATCCGAAGTTTGAGGACCGCTGCCACTCAGTGGTGGAGTTCATTGAGCGAGCCATCATGCATTCCAAGAACGGCAAATTCCTTTACTTCCTGCGATCGAGAGTGCCAGGTAAAACATAGGTTACGAGTCCATACGAAACCCAAGGTGATCATGAAATATATGTAATATGCTGCTGTGTTAGAGGTACAGAGAGAGGGAGAGCGTTTTATTTTTAACAATTATGTGATATATTGGGGTTTCCATTGTGTGTATTTTACATGTGCAGGTCTATATTTTGTTTTACTTCTTTTTTTGTACGTTTGATTTTTATGATTTAAAAAAAAAATCTGTATCATTGAGCTTCCAAGCAGATAATTAGCAAGCTGCCTGGTTTATCTAATTACACATTGACTGCAGTGTTGACATGCTGTGTCCAAGCCCGCAGAGACTGACAGTAGGTGTAATGGTCTGGTATAGAGTCTGACGCCAGAGTGGAAATATTTCAGCATGTTACTGATCATCAGTTACTTCTCATCAGCATGGCAACATACCTGATTTGGGAGTGTTCCTTGTGGGCAAACATTGACAGGATTTCTGTATCTGACATCTCCATTCCTGATCATTACTCTGTTCTTCTAGTGGCAGTCAAAACCATGAAGAATAATAGAGTTCAAACGTGGCATCTAGACACTGTAGTAGAACTTGTGTTTTCCTGAGGTTCTTTTATTTTCGTCTGGTCCATGTATTTAGAGCAGCTCTGTGGATGAAACTATTGAGGCCTTTATAGAATTGTAGTTTGTCCACTGGGCATTGTTGCCACACTCAAAGTTAAAAGAGGATATTTCATGAAGCATGGAGGTCGTTTTTACATGTCTTGATTTGTCCCCATGTTGTGGGGTTGGACACAGACATAGATGGAGTGTAGGGGATTAAGTTGGGGTGCCCTTCCTGAAGCCCTGTTGTTGCAAAGGACCCACAAAACTGGTCCATCAGGCAAATGTAAAATTGGAAAAGTACCCGTGAAAACTCCTGGGAGAGCAGCACACCAAGATAATGATATAACTGATCATTACTCCTTTGAAACGGATGATTAATTGAACTCAGGACAGCTCACTAAGACCAAAGAGAATGACTATGTGCGTGAATGATGATGGAGCCTAATAAAGAAATAGAGAAGTCCATTCTCATGTGTCACGAGTAGTCCTCATATTGCGGGGGTGGACACAGACATAGATGGAGCTTAGGGGATTAAGGCCAGATAGCTGTCCTGATGCCCCACGGTGGGTTCAAAACACAGGGTGTCTCCTTTATGAGAGGTGCTATATGAAGAAAGTTATTATTGTTGTTATTGCAGGGCTCCCACCGACCCCCGTGCAGTTGCTCTACCCCGTTTCTCGCTTCAGTAACGTCAAGACCCTCCAGCATCTCTGTCGCTTCTGCATCCGGCAGATGGTTCGCATCGATCACATCCAGGAGCTTCCGCTACCCAAGTATGTTCTACCTCCATATTCTCTTTGCTCATTGTTTAGCCTCCACCTCCTAAAAGTTAAAGAAACTTTTCATTAAGATAATGCTCACCACCAATGATGCGTATTTCTCTACACAACATTCCACTTGTAATCTTATCCTATGTGTCAAATCCTCCATTATGCACATCTCTTTCATAAGTTTCAACCTCTCATCACGGTTAGCTGGTTCTGGCTTATACCATCTTTTCGTAATAGCGTGTTTGCTGGCTGCGATCAAGATTTTGAATAGGCATCTGTCTGGCTTGGACACTATGTATCCTGCAATGTTGCTAAGACAAAGTACTGTTGATGTGCTGGGTATTTTATAACCCAAGACTGAAACAATAGCAAGGTGTGCATTATCCCAAAACTGAACAATGCTAGGGCAGATGTGATTTTGTGGCTGGTTAGAGGTTTTTTTTCTGTCTATCTTCTTCTTTACATTTCTATTTATCTGTACCTCTGGCTATTTCCAGACCCCTGATCTCCTATTTGAGGAAGTTCTATTACTATGACCCTGAGGAGGAGATGTACTTGTCAATCAAGAGCATACATCTGGCGTCGGGACCAGAGCAGCAGGCAGAGTCTCAGACGTAGCAGGAGAGCTCTTCTCAGCTCAAGTGAGTCCCCCTCTCAGTCTCACATGACTCAAAATTTAGTAGCTTTAGCACAAAACACTGTCTGTTAGCCAGCTAACTCTCAAATCTCACACAGCCAAGCACATCGATGCACATTATCCATTCAACCTTTTATGACAGCCTTTGCATTTAACTTCTTTGTCCCTCAACAATAGTGCAGCAATGGCAAGAAATAACACTGACAGTGTTTTGGCTGCAATGGATTAACTGTCATGAGAAATTTTCAAGTTTCAATTTTCTGTACAATTTTCTGTGTGTGTCGATTTGCATAAATAAGTGAAAAACAATGGACACTATAAAGGTATGGACATCACTACAATGTCTAAAACACTATGTGTGCTTTGTAAAGTGATTTGGAGTATAATGTAGTAGATGGGCTAAAACATGCCAATACAGTGTTATGTCCTTTTAAATCTTCAGGATTGCAACTTTAACTATATGAAGTTTCGAATAAGTTCTATTTTAAACGTCTTGATGCATGCTCAATAATCCAGGTAAGGGAATCACAAAAAGAGGTGAATCGGTTCAACTGGACCAGAAGTTTATTCTGAAATGTTTCGTCTCAAACAGGTGACAGCTTCAGTCTGAGCAGATTGTAGCATCCCCACCCTTATAAACAATACATCAACAATACAGTACAATACCACATCCCAATAAGCTGGGTTCATATGCAAGTCGGGTCATCAATTGCACATTGAGTGGCAATGAGCACCATTCACAAAGGATTTGGGAATATTTGCAATCACGGCATTGTAAGAAGATGATCAATGTACTCTCAGGCCACCACCCCTATTCAAAGACGGTCGTTCCCCTTGACATAAATGACCTCTTCAACTCCCTTTCAAACCAGTGTTCCTCCCTATCAAATAGGAATGCTGGTTTGTTCAAACCATTTCAAACTAGGCTGTTCAAGTCTGTCCTTAATAGTGATCCTTGATAGAGATCCAGATCCTTGATAGGGATGCTTGCAGTCAGCTCAGACCGAATATGTCCCCTGTTTGAGCGACAAAATGTTTCTGAATAAACTTCTGATCCAGTTGAACTAATTCACCTCTTTTGTGATCAATTTCAAATGGTGTGATACGGTTTAAGATCTTATTATTCACTCAATTCACTTGCATTTTGCCTTGTGACTCTGAACCTCATATCCCTCTCCAGGTTTCTATGTGGAGGACTGAACTGTACTGGCCTGTCAGTCTTCCAGCATGAGCCAATCACAGTCCTCAGAAAAGTCTGCATCCAGTGAGACCCAGATGACTCCGCTCCCCCATTGACTTGGACTCATTGAGGAGGGATGGTCAGGGCAGCAGGATGCAGGGCAGACTGTCCACAGGAGGTGCTAACGCAGAGGGAAAAAAGACAGGACAAAAGAGACATGACCTCAAGTGGGGAGAGGACTGGAGATGTCCCTCATCAGCAAACACAGCGGAAACAAAAAAGAGGGCTTGAATTTTGAACTTTTACTTTATCCGGACATAAACATTTCCTATACCTGAAAATGGCTCAAGTTAAAAAACAAAACAGAAAAGATGCACTTGTCTGTTTGTACAACAAGTTATCATTGTTTTCCCTTCTTTTCCAGTCAAAATGAGGGCTGATGGACTCAGGGGCCACAGTTCCACTTTTCATTTCAATACAACTTATGTGTCATCTAATCACATCAGGATGCATTTAGTTAGAAGTCTGGACTCACAAACCTTCTTTTTTTTTCTATTTCCCACCCAAATCTTCAAATATAGATGTCAGAGAGGTGAATCCTCCCATTATCTTCAAACTTCTTCATACTCAAGATGTGATCTGGCCAAAGTGAGCACACGAGCAATGTAACATGATGGATGGAGAGTGTGGGGAAACAGAATAACATGGACACAGATTTTTGAATAAATCCAGCCACGGAAAACATGCAACAGAGGCTGTTGAGCCAAGCATGGAACCCGAAGTGATCGGTTTTTTATCAAGTCTGATCCCAGGAAACATATTCAGAGACTTTTTTGAAAAGCCAAGTGGAACGGATTCTGTAATAAACCCACCACGGCAAGGCAATAGAGGCCTGTCATGGAGTAGAGAGTGTTTTCTACTGGTTACTCTCTCCCATAATGTTTGATAGAGCACAATAAAAAGCAGAGACTGTAATGTCATAGCTTCTGCCTCCTTGATCCCCTTAAGACTTACCATAGAGTTATCTTTCTTTTAGGGTCCAAGTGAGGATACTCTTTCTCCATGTTGTTGTTGTTACATCAACCTGACAACGTTGTGCGAAGTGCTGGTCTTCCTCTTTTCCGCTTGCCTGGCAGCTCCATATCCAGCATCTGTCCAAACCATCTCAGTCTTGCCTCTCTTGCCCCATATCCAAACTGTCCAACCTGAGCTGTCCCTTTAATATACTTGTTTCTAAACCTGTCCTTCTTCATCACTGACAGTGAAAATCTTGACATCTTCAACTTCACCACCTCCAGCTCCCCCTCCTGTCTTTTTGTCAGTGTTACTGTCTCCACACCATACAACATAGCTGGTCTCACTACCATCTTGTAAACCTTCTCTTTCATTCTTGCTGGTACCCTTCTGTCACACATCACCCCTGAGACTCTTCTACACTAATCCCACCAAGCGTGCACTCTCTTCTTCACCTCTATTCTACAAACCCCATTACTTTTAACAGCGGACCCCAAGTATTTAAACTCATCCACTTTCCTCACTTCTACTTCTTGCATCCTCATCATTTTGCTGTCTCCCTCTTGTTCATGTATTCTGTCTTGCTCTTACTGACTTTCATTTCTCTTTTCTCCAATGCATACCTCCACCTCTCCAGACTCTTCAGCCTACTCTATACTCTCACTACAGATCACAATGTCATCCATAACATCGTAGTCCAGACTCCTTCCTGATCTGTCATTGTCAATGTAAATACATACAGTGACATTTATTCTTTGTATTTAACCCATCCTATTGTATAGGGGCAGTGAGCAGCTGCAGCACCCAGGGAGCAACTCCACTTCTTTTTCCTATTGCATTGCTCAGGGGCACAGGCAGGACTATTAATCCTAACATGCATGTCTTTTTGATGGTGGGAAGAAACCAGAACACCTGAAGGAAAACCACACAGAGACAGGTAAAAACCAGAAAGAATCTTGGATGGGATTTGAACCCAGGACCACATTTCATCTCGATACTTATATAGAGAGAAATGTTGCTTCAGTCTATGATGATTGCAGGCATCTCCACCCTTATAAACAATACAGTTACATGATAACTGAAACCAATAATGGTTCCATGTGAAAATTTGCCATTGACTGGAGTTGACTGTAGCAAAGAGAGACTTCCTCTGTACCCAGCGATCACAGTCCATGTGGTTTCATATGCCAACTCCAACACTGTATACGTCAGTAATCTAAAAGTCCCCAGGGTGTTCGACAGCCTTCTGGTGGATGACTTCCAGTGTAGTTTAAGTTTCAATTTTGTATGAAAGCTGTCCGTGTATGATAGAACCCACTTCCGTAAGTAATACGATCGCTAAATTATGCAGTTTTTCTGATATGTGGAGAGACAGGGCAAGGGTGTGAAGACTTTTAGTGCTGACACACATCACATTATCCATTCTATAACCCAGACACAGTCTGAGTTGATGTGAATCCATCCCTCAGTATAATGTCTAGATATTTCAGTCATGATATTCACTGGGACAATCATCAGCCACCCTAAGATGGTGCTCACTGTGTTTTGGATTCTAGTGACAAAAGTTTAGTTGTCTTTGTTTAGGGGGCATCCAGATTGCATCTCAATTGATTGCTTCAAATTAGCCCACCTGAATTCGGGCAATTCTGTAGAGGTGGTTCATCCACATATAACGTAGCTACCCTCCTGGTAGAGCTCCTTCAGCACCTCTCCAGCCCCATATCCCTTCTCTGCCCCCTGGTACCTGCACAACTTCTACATCCTGTAACCTCCCTGTCGACCCAATCAATCAGTCAAATCTTACTTTATTCATACTCATAGGTCCACATAACAAAAAGTGCAACAGCAGTTCTCAAGTTTACAATGATTAAAACCTTTGTTCCTATTTTGACAAGAGAAAAGCCTATACACACATACATAAGTATGTATTTATGAATGTATGTGTATGCTACCTGCAGCATTCAAATGCTCTCGCCTCATATGTCATTTCCTTGTTGAATCTTCTTTTTCTTCTTCTTCTATCCTTCATTCTCTTCTTCATCTTCTTTCTTCTTCCTCCTCCTCCTCCTTCTTCTTCTTCTTCTATCCTTCATTCTCTTCTTCTCTCTTCTTTTCTTCTTCCTCGTCCTCCTTCTTCTTCTACTTCTTTCTTTTCTTCTGCTACTTCTTCCTCTTTTCTTCTTCTTCTCCTCCTGTTTTATGGCAAATTGCAACCAACTGGAGCATTATTGCCACCTACTGTTAACTTAAATACTAATATTTTTGATATTAGTCCGGTATCTTAGAGATTAATGAAAATATGTTTCCATGTATTAGTTCCAGATATTTTTTGGCAAAGAGAACCTTGACTACGTGTTTCATCCATATTTAGCTCCGACTTTAACAAGTCTTCACCAAGTCTCCCATTTACATATTTTGTCTGTGAACCAATGTTCAATCTTTCAATCAATCTTTCTTCCATCTACCTCAAACATGTAAGTAGCCTGTTAATGTTATAAACCTATCACTATTACATTATCTGCACCTTAGGGTTTTATCACCTATTATTTCGTCTGTTTAGTCATTCTAGTGTATATGTCTGAAGAATAGTTCGTTGTTGTGTTTACGTTTTATGTGAAGTATTAATGAGAACCATGAAACCAAAGTCATATTCCACGTGTGTGGAGACCTAAGCGGCCAATAACATGGTCCTGATTCTGATCTTTATGAAGAACTGATTCTAATGTTACAGAGAAGAACTGCTTTACCCATCACTAGTGAGAAACAGTTATCTTTAAGCTCATTGCTTTGGAGGGATGTCATTCTCACTCGAACGGCCCATTGAGAACCCCATTGGCTAAGGGAGACGTCAGTGAAACTCAACTCTTGCTCCGATTGGTTATTTGATTTTAAAGAGTTTTCTTATGGGCCCACCCTATTGAAACGCATTCTCGACATTTCATTGGTCTAACCATCATCCATCGTAGGCTGCTGAGGATCGCTACGTCGTGATTGCACAATATAACCTTCAATCACACAGACAGCTGAAGATAATTGGCCAGTTTGACAGTCACTCAACTATCCATTGTCCGTGGATTGGTGCACAATCGCGGGTGGAATCTGCTATGGGCTTGCTCTGGAAGACTCACGGAGAGCGAATGTCGTCATGAGCGGTGGGTAGGAATTAAAACATTGGTGTTTATATTACATTGTACTTCGTAAAACATTATATCAGCCGTGAGTAGAATCACGCTGAATGTGAGTTGTCATTTGCAATGTCGGGTTAGAACTGGGTGACTAATGCTTAACAGAAAAATAATGCACTTCCGGGAAAGGGCAGCCTTTTTTTCAGTAACGTTATCAAAGAGAGTTTGACTTGCTAGCTATCCGTTAGCCGGCCAGATATGCTAACGGCGTTAGCTAGCCCCTGGTCCATACAGGAGCCTGTGTTTGGTTGTAACATTAGCAGTACATTTCTGCCACATTGATTCCACGTTGGAACATTAAGCTACTTGTAAATCATGTCTAAATTCAGGCTAGCGTCCCACATGATTTGTGAGTTTCTCTGGTGGAGTTTCAGTTTGGTTAACGCTGCCTGCTAGCCTCTTCAGCAGCTAGGGTTGTTTTAAACGTTTGCTAACAAATGTTAGCTGGTTGTCTCCTAGAGCAGAGTGGTCATAGAACCAAATGTATTTGATGGCGCCGCTGAATATCAGGCCGCGGCTAACATGGTTCTCCCATTCCTGCCTTACAGGCAGGCTTAATAAAGGCGCATGGGGGCAGTGGTATTCATGGGATCTATCGGTTTACTAGTGACTGAATCGATAATACCATGAACCTGGCAACATTCATACACGTTGGTATTTCTCCGAATATTTTGGCCAACAACACAGTAAGATGGTTTGGATAAAGCTGGTCCAAATCTGCAGCGAGGTCCAAGCATCTATAATACACAAGTTGTGCTGATGCTGGAACCCTCTTCCAGTGCGCCTGAAGGCACCACGGACATATCAATTTTACTTTATTTGTAGAAGATGAGAATTAAGATAGCATAATGTATATATTTATATGGGTTTATTGATTCCCTGCGTGTCTTTTTTCTTAGTACTTACTTTATAAGGAAGTGAACTAAACACTCGACCAATGAAGTTCAAGCATAAAACATACTGAAGTCATTGTACAAATGAATCCTTGGATGCATCACCAGTGTTACACACTCGTAATAACGGTTTTCGTTTTTTTCCCT
>OMLC01043090.1:0-17215 GCA_900302585.1 Regalecus glesne | reverse complement strand
ACACACACACACACACACACACACACACACACACACACACACACACACACACACACACACACACACACACACACACACACACACACACACACACACACACACACACACACACACACACACACACACACACACCGCGGGCCTTTATTTATCTACACGTTCTCAAAGTTGTCCTCCAAACACGCAGATTAGGTGAGTAAAGTGTTTGGGGAAACCTCAAATTACCCATAGGAGTGACTCAGTGAGAAGGCATTTAAGCTTCCCAGTGAACTGGCTATGTGTCCATGATGTTTCCCAGCTTTACACCCACTGCCTGTTGGGAGGGGAGGGTCTTCAGCCTACTAAAACCCTGTCCATTAATCAGAAGTAGTAAATGATTTGATAGATAAACACATTTCTCCCACATCCTCACGTATTCTGTTACACTTGTCATGTCGAACCCCGGAGACCTGGAGAGCTCATAATGACCCATCTTCATCACGGCTCCTCAGCCTCCCGGACTGGACCATTAGAAGCCATCTCACACTCCGTCCCCCTTCTTTTTCCTGGAGCATCAAACGAAACAAACCAAAGGTGAGTACGGACAGATAAATGCTATAACAAGGAGAGATCTGTCAGGCCAGGTCTTGTGAGGAAAGGTCTTATCAAAAGTCTTACTTATGACTCAAAACAACCTCAATCCTTACACTCTGACTGTGTGCCGGGTCTGATCTTCATGGCAGATTCGAGCATGAAGGAGCTGTGGGCTCGGAGGTACTTGCCATTTCCACACACACACACAGACACACACACTGACTCTGGGTCATGCCGCCGTACCTGGATTGAAAAATGACACAGGAACAGATCAAACTAACACACAGCATTAGCTTCTTTTAAATTGCATGGTAATTGGGCATATCAGTAGTATAGGTATCAGGTTCAACGGCTTTATGTTCGGATGGGATGACCTTATGCACCACGGCCTGACTCTGGATAAACACTTGATGATGGATGGATTCTGATGACCCAAGACGTAAATGTGGCATTTAGAGGCCATACAATAAGATTACATTAAAAAATAGTGACATCACTAGAAAATCTAATAATATGAGGGTGAAAGGCATTGCAAAAATCTTTTTCCTGACATCATAACAAGCATGATAGCCAACAACCACAACAACAACCACAACTATTGATGGACATGGGAAACTTACATTCACTCTATGGTCAGAGCAACTTCCAACATAGTGTGCAACACAAACATCTTAAAATACTGCACCAAGGCCCTGATACTGTGTATCGGATGGTCCAAACCACAGTGCAACACATGCAATATATAGTCTCGTGTTCCTAGAATATAGATTAATCATCTACATCTGCAACGTCTCTCGCATCCCCTCATGAGGCAATCGTGAATGAATGCCGTCGGCCAAAATCGGAGCATCTACCCCTACTGGGATTTCATCGAATAGCCAATGAATAGAAATCGGAGCTCCATTCACAAACACTCAGCTGCAACACAATGGAGAGACATTTTGGTTGCAGCTTTGTTTTGATTGTTTGCCAACAAGAGGCAGTGAAGCAAAGTGAGGTGAGGGGTCTGCAGGGGTTCACCGACTCTCAAAGAATATCATGTGGTGAGCACCAGTACAGGACAGAGCACGAAGGTAGCAGAGAGTCCTGCACACACCGACCCAGGCAGGAAGACACATTGTAAGACATTTTGACACAGAAACACGAGTTAATGTACATATTATATAAGAACATTTACTATGGTACACTTATAAAACTCACAGATAGAAACGCATGCTTTGGAGTAGAATGGCATAGAAATTACTTTATTGCCAACTATTTGTGTACAAAAGGTGTATTCTGTACTTTACACTGCTTATATTTTGTATTTAGTGTTTAGACTCTGTCCTTTCATGGCTTATATTTTATATTCCTTATCTTATCTCTGTCTTTTTATTCTCTGTATACAGCATTTGAGGCCGACACAACTGCAATTTCATTGTGCTTTCGCATTGATGATAAAGTTCTTGAATCTTGACTCTAGAAGACGCATGTATTCATATCCAAAATTATAATAAGCTGCCACTACTACATAAGCACAAAGGTGTTCGGATGCATTCCATCAGAAAGTTTTAAGACAAGCTGAGCTACTCTGTTTCACCAAAATTACCTGGGAAAACGTATGTGCATGTATTAGGTCATTCATTTTTGCACACATCTGTAGTTGTATAAGAACAACAAGTCCATAGACACAGTTAATGGTCTACTTTGGGTTAGGAAATGAAATATTGCCCCCTAGAGGACAAATGGAGATGTACACAGTCAAATGATTTACAATGAACTCAATCTATCCATCCTTCAGGATGAATCCTTTTATCATCATGTGTCTTGATAACTTTTGCGGCCGTCATCATTGCTGTCAATTTGTCGTAACATAGCTTTCTACAATATTGAGCAACATTAGACCAAAAGAAACACAAATATGTATTGTCCCATTTTATGACAGGACATCTTAGTTTACTCAATAAACACTAATATATTTTCAATAATCATATGGCATCATAAATATTGTCTGCATGCAAAATCTTATCTGCATCTCCTTTCAGCCCATCATCCAGAAAAATCTCCTGTCTAAAGCTATATAATATCGCCCTCTAGCGACCAACACTAATACGACAATCACAAATGATTATGAGCACCAGGTATAATAATCATCTACTACTACAACTACCACCACCATCACTACTACTACCACAACCACTACTACTTTTGGCTGCTCCCATTAAGGGTCACCACAGCATATTATTCATCTCCTCCTGTCCTCTGCATATCTTCCTCTGTTACACCAGCCACCTCCACGTCCTCCCTCACCTAATCTATAAACCCCTCCTTTGGTCTTCCTCTTGCCTTTGTTACTTTCAATGAAAATATTAGCATCTTCAACTCTGCCACCTCCAGCTCTGCATCCTGTCTTTTTGTCAGCTGGTCTTGCAACCATCTGCAAACCTTCCCTTTTTCACTCTTGCTGGTTCTTTTCTGTTGCAAATCACCCTCAACTCTTCTCCACCCATTTCACAATGTCACCACTTTATAAATAATAATAATAATAATAATAATTTTAAAAAAATTGATATATGTATATATGACTGAACATTTAGAATCTAAATACTCCAGATTTAGCCACCAGGGTAATTTTCCTCTGTTATCCCAAGCAGTTAAGGTTCAGTGTAATGCTCAAGAACATTGAAACACACTTACTGAGGAGACATGGACAGTATTGTAAAATATGAACCTTAGGCAGTGTTAGACAAAATCAGGCTATCCTTAACAACATGGTTCAGATGGGAGGTAATGAAATTCTTAAAAAGCCAGCTGACAAACCTCATGGATTTAAGCAACTGTCTTGGCATTAGAAAATAAATTCCTATATTAAAACTATAAATGTAAAAGAGAAATTACCCGTTCTATTTCCAAAAGGTGTCAGGTTCTCAGAAATAGACAAATATCCATGTATTTTGATATGGTTTTATGAGCACACGGATAAATAAAAAATCCAGGGGTGGCCTGGTAGCTTCACCTGGTAAGCCCATACCACATACGATTGGAATCCTCAAAGCAGTGGACTGGACTTGAATCTGGCCTGGTGCCTTTTGTGCATGTCAACCCCTCTCTCTCCTCTGCATTTCCTCTCTCTCTCTCAACCATTATGTCAAGTAAAGGCAGAAAATGCACCCTGAAAAAAACAAACCCTCTTTAACCTAATCTGGATCATGTCATTCGATGAGGCAAAATGAAGCAAAACTGTGATCTGATTATTGAAAGTCCAATGCATGACAATGAGCCGTTGCCTCAGAAAGGAGGACATCATATTCAGATGAGTTGAAAATAACCTCTCTCTCTCTCTCATGTAGGAAATAACAAGCTCACTTTTTTGCAATAAATATGCAATCTCTGATCCACAAGAACAGTGCAATGTTGGCATTTGATTTCATTATTTCCTTTGTTATTGCTTCCACTTTGACATGCTAAAGGAAGTACAAACTATTGGGAAATCATTGCATTACTCACAATGGCTCATAAGACGCAGGAGGACAGCAATGACACTTCAGCAACACTGGTCCAATCCCTCTTTGTAATCAGAAGATGGAAATAAATAAATAAAAAGTGACAAGGGACAGTTAAAACATCCACTGGGGTGAAAGGTCATATATCTGGTTTCAAGAGAATCCGTCTTCATCCATATCTCATACGACTGGCATGAAAAAGTAAAATTATCTTACAATTAGGAGACACGGGGCGGCTCGGCTCAGGAGGTACAACGGGACGTCCAGTGAGGTCGCTGGTTCAATTCCCAGCTCCTTCGGAAAGCCGATTGAAGTGTCCTTGATCAAGACGCTGAACCCCTGACTGCTCCCCAGGTGCTGCTGCGGCCCACTGCCCCTATACAATAGGACAGGAACAAATGATCATGCAGATCGAGAAGACCATACAGGATCAGTCAAGGCTGGGTTAACACTGATCACCACTGCTGCTGTGCTCTCAATGGAAGCGGTCAAATCCGCTGCGGTGACCCCTGTGAAACGAGGAACAAGCCTAAAGAAGAAGACTTGATGCAACTTATATAATCGTTACATTAACAGTAGAAGTAAGCGTTTGAGCTTTTATTCCTGTATGTCAGCCTTCAGTGATAGAGTTGTGAATAAAAAGGTGGTTAAACTAAATTCTCCAGTCAGGGATCATTATCAGGCAGCCGACTACCAAATGTGGGAAATACATTGAGAAAATAATTAACTTGTGCGTCTCCCATGGTAACATGTTATTCTCTATAACTAACATCAGCTTAGTACAATAACCTAGTTTGTTGTATACGGTGAATTAATGCAACGGGCATTTGCATCCGCCCTGAAACTGTATTTTGGTGTCAACTCTTCAATGTAGGTTACCCTTGATGTAGTAAGAAGATTTTCACTTGATCTAGGCAAGGAGACCTGATGCCATGTGAATGATCGGGGAGGAAAAACACCGAAAACATCAGAGCTCATTTTTTTGTTGCCAACAGGGTCATACGTCATCCATGCAATGATGTTGTGACATGTGGGTGTGGTCTAGGTTGTGGTGTACATATGGTCAAGGCAACATTTCACACACGGAGACATCACATCACCACCTCTAGTGAACACTGATTTTTTTTTTCACTCATTCATCCTTATAAACCCTTTGCATTGCATCAGTTCATGGACATCTGTCTCGACAGGTGAGTAACTTGGCAGATTTCATTTTCCTCTATGGAAAGTAAGGTTACTTGTGCATGTACATCGTGTGGCTTGTCATGTTTAACGAATGAATGAGTAATTTGTGTGTGCTTTAATTTGGGACACTAATATTGCTCATATTTTTTTCAGTATGTACTCAAGATAAAATTTTGAATAATAAAAAAACCCCATTTCATTTAAATGCAGATGGTGGACAACTAAATTCCTTTCGTGTCAATATTCTTGTGCAAACTAGGAGTTAAAAGGACAATTTAATATTTTAGGTGTAGCAAGTATCATTTGAACTCCATCTATTCTATTATCAGCTCACCTTTTCCAACAAAATACAGATTTTTAAACCTGTATGTGTGCTGACGGTTGTCAAAAATGTGCCCCGTGTACCCTCTTTGGTTGACTCCTGAAAAAGAACTAATGCGAATACTATCTGTTACTTTAGGGTACTTTTCTACCTTCTGCCCAAAGGAAGCCCTGAGAAATAGGGAGGAAGGTGGAGAGAGGAAGCATCAGATTTCCTCAACATCTCTGCTCCAACCTCACCTGTCACAACATCCACTAAACTCTTAACTGCCAGAGTTGGCCAAACCTCTGTAGATACACTGCACCTCCCCAACTTAGCTGTTTTTTCTTACAGATAAACTACAAAACCTCCCCTTTGGTTTGCCCAAGCATCATTTGAGGATATCTTGGCCAAAATGGAAGAGCTCAGTAGTATCTTTACCACCAAGACGCCCGATAGTTTACCGATCTCGACTAACCGGACCACCACAGCCGTTTGCCCGCCTGTCGGTATACAGCTAGAGGGACTGATCCTGCCTCCTATCCTGACCATTGATGTCATACTAGGGCTGCTGGGAAACTTAGTGGCCCTATGGATCTTCTGCTACCAAACTAAGGCCTGGAACCCAAACACCCTGTTCCTCTTCAACCTGGTCATTGCAGACTTCCTGGTTTTGCTGAGTCTGCCACTGAGGATTGATGCCTTGCTCAGAGGATACTGGGTGTTCGGGGATGGCTTATGCCGGATCAACCTTTTCCTAATGTTCACCAACCGCTCGGCCAGCATTGGTCTCATGACTATAATAGCGATCTACCGCTACCTTAAGGTGAGGAAGACTATGGACAGTTATTTATATGCATACTCCTATTGTTGTTGTTATTTTGCAGTTCTTTTTAAACTGGATATCAGTCAGAGTATTAAGGGATGCAGAGTATTGAATCAGACGTGCCTTGAATTCTTGACTCGTTTCAGGTTGTCCACCCTCACCACTGGCTCAACCGCATGACCCGGAGGCAGGCTGGATATGTATCGGTGTTCGTCTGGCTCCTGGTGATTGGGCCGAGAGTCCCAATGCTGGCGTTCAACCACATTAAGAACAATGGCACCAACACCCAGTGTTTCTTCTTCACGGTATACAAGGAGCCATCCCGAGTCATCATCTTCCTAGTTGGCATGCACAGGATGCTATCCGTGCTCGAGTTTTTTTTACCACTGGCCCTGCTGCTATTCTGCTCTGCCCGGATCTCCTGCATCCTGAGGTGGCGGCAGATGAACAAAAATGAGAAAGTGCGCAGGGCAATGCATGCATGTACTGCGATTGTTGCAGTGTTTTTCATCTGTTTCCTACCTGGGACAGTGACAACTATTGGTCTATGGATCATCCGTTCCCATCGTCCGCAGGACTGCGCCTCTTTCTACACATTCACCCAGCTGAATATCGTCGCTCTTGGTCTGAACTTCCTGAACTCTGCCCTTGATCCTCTCATCTACTGTTTCTCCAGCTCCATGTTCCGTAACGCTCTCATGAACTCATTGCCCAAAGCACTGCGCTGTGGAGGGGACGGAGACAGTGAGGCGACGGTGTCCACATCAGGGAGTCGGTCAGTTGCATCACAAGAACTCAAGTCTATGATATCAGTGAGAGAAAGTGAGGCAAATTAAAAGAAAAACTGTATTCAGGTGATTATATTAAGTTCTGGTTTTCAATTCCAATTGATAGTGAATTATATTCACCTGATGTCTTTCCAGCCTCCAATCAGGGGATTTAAACCTGGCATTACATGTGAAGGTGATCACCTGGGAGCACTGAAACCACCACCTTGATGAGTTCAAACATACAAGAAAAAGATCATGAGATAAAAAACACATCTAGGATGGCCTTCTTCCATCTGCGTGACATCAATAGCTCATCATTCTCCCATTCTAGTGCATTCTGAAACTTTTATCAGGGCAGCTCTCGACTGAGTTTGGGCTGGTCAGAGGCAGTCTTTCAACAGCTGTGGGTGATTGGCACATCTGGGTGCTACACTGGCTAGCTGTATAGTTATCAGCAGCGGTTGAGTGTTGCAGTTCTTCCCCCAACCACCAGGAGGCGACTAGTCTGGTCACTACCCATCCTGCGGCGGAAACATTTCTCATCAGTTGGGGAGCACTGGTTCCGGCGTACTCAACAACCGGTCTTGTATAGATTCTATCATTTTCCAACACCGATGTGTTGAGCTGACAGAAGATACATCTTTATTTTGGGCAAAACTTGTGCCCCTATACACCAGATCACCCCAAAGGTATGTCCCCCCAACAGCGATGCTCAATTTACAGATCCCCTAAGACACCAACATCGACATTAGTCTTTAAAAAAAATCAATGTTAGCCAAAAGGCCAAGAAGTCACGGTCCTACCGTCGGTCAACTGTCAACAGTCACATAACTTGTCCGAGACGAACCCCAAATCAACAACACATCTCAACATGGACGGATCATTTAAACAAACAAACAAACACAAATCACGCCTTCCCATTTTAAAACCATCTTGTGTTCTCATTTCCATTCCCAATTTAGTTCTCCGACTCTGAGATTTCCTCCATTCCAGTCCCTGGTATGTTGTGGAATTATGTAAATATTCATGTGTATATACACATTTATTCAAAAATGCAAACATTGAAACAACGGAAATGTCTGTATAGGTTTCAGTGATTGTGTACTTGTGAACTGCTGTTTTAGCAGATTTTCATGTAGTTTCCCTGATCTTTATTTTCGTTGTTTTAAAAAATACGTGTGCATCTGAATAAACTAATAATTCCATTATTGACTTATTTGATCTCACTGTTGATGAAAACAAATGATCAGGACTCTGGACTGTCTACTGTCCGCGGTCCTGTCGCACCCCGGATCGCATAGATATGACGTCACGCAACAACATCCCACATCTTCGTCCCAGTGATTAGGTATCTGAAAAGCTGCAGCAGTCCAATGTATAAAACATCCCCATTTATTCCAAATCTTTAAGGATTAACCTCTGAAAATGTCAAGGGAAACGTAATGTGGAAGACGTGCAGGTAAGGAGATAAATGAGGAAAGCTCCAAGTGAGTCAGCTAGCTTAACAAATTCTCCCCTGTCGCATGTCGATCGGTCAGAGTTTACAAACTGACTAGCTAAAAAGGGTTTCTTTGTCCACCAGCAACCTGACAACAGCACAGCCAAACACAGCCTGCTCCGGAATTCACAACAAATCAACACGATGGCCGAATCGGACAATGCGGTGACAAACGGACCTGCCGTGGGCTGCGGCTCGACTTGGGCATGTGGTAACCAGGGACTGTCCGGTGTCCTCATCGTTCACGTCAACAACAACGACAGAGATCCTAGTCAGACGGAGGGAGAGCGCACCAATAGGCATGTCATCATTATATCATACCCTATATAAACGTATTCCAATTCCCTCCAAGATGAAGATTTTTATCTGTATGAAGTCAGAATTAACTTATTCACCTGTTTACAGGGCACATTTGCAGTTGAATTGACAGCCAACATTATATAGACAAAACTGGGAATATCAAAACGCAAACCTGAACATAAAGTTACAAATAGAAAGAAGATCATCAATAGTAATCAGCATATTCACCTCCATGGTGTGGGAACATTAACTTGAGCTTTCACCAAAGACTATGTACAGCTACCACAATACATTTCGTACTATTGGAGTAAATCTATTAATGATGCGTTGACTGGTTATTGTAATGTTGGTAATTTCCCCTTAGTATGGTAAATATGGGCAACCCAGCTCTTCTTAACCCCATTACTGGAATCTCCCATTCCCCCTTCTCTGATCTGCAAACACCACTGAGTTAAAAGAGCTCTTAGAACTCACCTTTTTAGGGCAGGCTGTTAATGTGTAGTGTTCTGATGTCCTTAAAAGGGTATCGTAGCTGAGGTTGAGCGGGTTGTCTAGTGATCGGAAAATTGGTGGTTCAGCCTATAACTCCTTCAAAAAGTGTGTTGAAGTGTCCTTGAACAAGACACTGAACCCCCAACTGCTTCCCAGATGTTTCGGCTGCCCAGTGCTCCTATACAATAGGATATGTTAAATGCAAAGGAACATTTTCATTGTGAAAATATAACCAAATAAAAGTGCCCTTCTTTCATTAATGTCCTAGTCCAGAGGTGCCCAAAGTGATCCAGAGAGGGCTACTGTGGGTGCAGGTCTTTGTTCCAACCAAGTACTGACATACCTGATTCTATTAGTCAATTAGTAGACTCAAGTGTATATCTTCTACTAATCAAGGTCCTTAGCAAAGACAATTAGTTAACTAGTAGAATCAGGTGTGCAAGTGCTTGGTTGGAACAAAGACCTACACCCACAGTGGCCCTTTCTGGATTACTGTGGATACCAGTCCTAGTCAGTGTCATCGGTGGTTATTTCAGTTTTTTCACCTGTGAAGCACTTTGAGGCATTAATGCTATACGAATCATGTTTTATGTACTTTTATTACAATCATACTGAAGTGTCTCAGTGAGTTCATCTACCATTTAATTATCTCGCAACCATGCAATATTCTCTCACCTAGTTGTGCTCCAGTATTATTGGAGCAGAAAGAAGAGGGGTCTCCATGCATCTTGATCATACACTGTGGCCCCCAGCCTCCTTCCCTCATCAGCAGCCTGAGTGTCATCAGTGAGGCTCGCACTATTGAGGTCTACTCTCAAAAAGGAGAGTACTATGGTACCTGCCGAGGCGAAAGGGATGACAGCATACAGCCAGACAGGTAAAGTTTCAAGTATAGGCAGGGATGATTAATCAGCT
Organism: Regalecus glesne; assembly: GCA_900302585.1. Classification (NCBI taxonomy): domain Eukaryota; kingdom Metazoa; phylum Chordata; class Actinopteri; order Lampriformes; family Regalecidae; genus Regalecus; species Regalecus glesne. Next base: position 6,876 of record OMLC01043090.1, on the reverse strand, counting down.
TGTCAGTCAAATATGACAATTTATATAGTTGTCTCTAGAGCAGTCCTCTAGTAATCAGAAGATTGGTGATTCGATCCCCTGATCCTTTGCAGAAAGCATACTGAAGTGTCCTTGAGGAAGACATTGAAACCCCCAAGTGCTCATCCTCCGAGACAAAGTTCTGACCTGTACAGTTTCCCCACATTTTGTCCAATGAGTGCTGGAATAGGCTCCAGCACGGCGACCCAACTTTTAACATTTGAAATAGGAGTTGGTTATAATTTTGAATCTGTTAACAGACATGAATCAACAAAGCGCTATGTTTTCATGGCTGTGAGTATTCATGAATAGAAACGGGAGCAGTTTTTAAAATGTATTAACTTCAAGGGAATGCATGTGATTGAAATAAAAACTTTTTTCTTCTAGAATTTTCCTCAAATGCAAAGTGTAGCTGAGTAATTCAGAGTTCATGTTTATTATTGTAAAGTATATATAGTACACCATTTGTTTGCCTTGTAATTTGCATTAGAATCCTAACTGGGATCAAAATTAACACGGGTGAGAAAACAAAATTAAAATCGGCCTTCATCAATCGTCAAATAAAGTAAGAGCGGCAACTGTGAAGATTTAGGATAGGGATGGAACAGATTTATTCATATAGCCACTTATACAGCCGTCTGTTTTGTTTCAGCAGTGCCGACAGAGGGCCTTTTTACAGGAAACACCTGGTCCTGGATTCTCCCTCCGTGTCATGTGAGGTAAAGGTAAGGTGTGTTGAATAAACGTCTGTCATTCGTTGGAAAATCCCTATGTGATCAGTAATTCAATTTTGCCCAGAAAGCAGAAACTGTTGCATTTTTAAGGGGTAGGATTTTCAAAATCTACATTTATTTGCAATGAAGACCATCACTTGAAATAACAATGCATGTCTCCAAAGTCTGGAAAAGGACTGAAAGTGAATTTGATGATTCAAAGTGCTGATTATTAGAATTATCTGAAAAAAAATCTCGAGAATTTCAGAAGCAAACTATTTTTCCAAGGCCCCTTGTTTCTTTGAGCTTTCCTACAATTTTATTAGCCTTTCTCCTCCTTTAACCCCCTTTCCTCATCCTGGTAGTGATATCAAGATACTGTTACCACATTAGTTCTCCAAATGGCCCAGCACTATCACCAAAGCAAAATTATTATACAAGTTAAAGGATTCCCTTATCAGTCCCGCAAGGGGAAATTTGGATTTCTCTGCATTTTTTGACCCAACCTATATTGTATAGGAGCAGTGAGCTGCCAACATATGGCGCTCGGGGAGCAGTTAGAGGTTAAGTGTCTTGCTCAAGGACACCTCGACATGCTGTATGCAGGACCGGGGATCGAACCTGTAACCTTCCGATTGCTAGAAAACCGCTCTACCCACTGAGCTATGCCGTTAGTTACTGAACATATTAAACAAAGTGGCTGCTGATATATATATATATAGCTAAATGTATTAATGAACTCTCTCCCACCTTCTTTTCCCTCTCTTCCCAGCTGTTGTCCCTGGGCGGTAGATGCAGTGTAGCAGTGTCTCGTATCATTTTGGGCCTGCAACTCCAAGAGCCTCAGCCCAGTCCATGCCTTGGTCCTGCAATTAACATGCAGAAGGTCCAGACTCTGGTGGAGGAAATGGGGACCAGCCTTTCACCTGCAGCCCAAAGCCTCATGGACATGGTGCACTTCCAACAAAAGGCAGGCTTATGTCAGAGTTCACTTGTGACCTTTTTACTATTTTTTCAAGTCAGCATACAAAGAGAAATTGTCAGAATTGGCTTAACTGAGGAATTAAGAGATAAACATAATTAGACAGGCATTTAAAGCAAAGTGTTTGGCTGAGTCAGCTGCATTGATGTGTAAGTCCGAGTTGGATCAAAAGTAATTTTACCACGGAGGAAACAACATGAGAATAAAACTTACAATCAGTAAATCAATGAAATATTCCACAGTAGCTAATGCAGGCAATTGCCCTGTTTCCTCAGAACCAGACTTGTGCTCTTGGGGGTTTCTTGCCTCTACTGGTGGGTAGTGGGGCATTTTCTGCCACAGCAAGAGGACCCAACAAGCCCCCAGATATGGTCACAAATGGTCCTCAGGCTGTAGCTAGCATGGTGAGTGCTTTTATCCATAATGGTGAAAGGATAAAAACAAGTTTGTGACCAACCAACATCACTCATTGGTGACCATATTATTAGTAAATATTTAATATTTGTTACACACAAAAAATTGCCAATGCTTGTATTAGAATTGTTGAACAATTATACAATTATACCCATGCATATCTAACTTATTTTGAAAAAGGATACCGTTTTTCATGAATATTAAAGAAATAAATTTAATAACACCAGTGTGGCTATATACTATTTGCATATCAAGATAACACAAGACAGGCTTTTCCATTTTCTCCCTAGTATGGACTCAACACAACCATCAACAGGCCCCCTTCCCTCCCTTATACCAATGGGTCAAGAGAGCCATCCTTATCAGTGCAGAATGGATCCATGCTGTCAGATTCAGAGTCTGACTCTACCTCTTCGTCCTCAGGACTCTCTCTGCCTGGTAATGAAAGTCGCAATACAGAATTTCTTCAACTTCCAAAACAAGTCTACAATTTCTATCAGGGGACTGGAAGTTCAATTTTTTACAATGTGTAGGTCTTGAAAAGTTTTAAGCGGTGGAAGTCTGGTTCAGTCCAAATTCACATAATAAGGAAAAAAGAGGTCGGTTTTTACATGTCAAGATTAGTCCCCACAATGTGGGGTGGACAGAGACTTGGCTGGAGCATGGGAGATTAAGGCTGGATGCCCTTCCTGACATCCCACAGTGGGATTGAATTCATGACCTCTGGCTCGTCAGTTCCTGAAATGCGCATTCTGGTACTTTGCTGCTGTAGACAAGGACTATGTGGCAGAAAAACCATTGTCCAGCCACAGTCTGTATACATCATCCATACATTGTAAACTGCTTATCTGAAGTTGGGTCGTCATCAACATCATACCTTTCAAAATCTTCAGCTCTAACAACTCATCTGAATTTTCAAGTTCAATGTTGCCGAAACTATAAAATAAATGTATAACACTATTGGCAGTATAGTTCTCTTATACTGCCTATGTAAGGCTACAGTAGATAATGTCATGCTATGGTAAGGGTAGCCTATCACCTGCTGAAACTTCAACCATTAATAGGATTATCATTTAACTGCTTTTATAGGTTAATGGAGCTTTTGTCTTCAAATTAGAAGTTATTCTCTTTCATTCTCACTAGGGGCCGCAATAGCTTAGCTGTAGAGCATGTGCATCAGAAAATGGCAAGCCAGCCATCATGGGTTTGATCCCAATTCCGGGTTTCAGTAAGGGCATCCGGCCTTAAACCATGGTTAAACTCATGGTCAAGGTCATGATCATATGAAGTTAAAGTTTTCCATTACAGTGACAGCATCAGAAATGGGTCTGTACTCTATTTGCTTACGAATGAACTTATGGTTCAAAGTAAGTTTGCTTCCATTACCTTCTCTTGCTGTCCTAGCACACAGTGAGAGCCCAAGTCCAGTGAACCATGCTCAGGTTGCGGAGATGATGTCACACTTTCTGAATGGCCAGACACCTGGGCAGGGGTGCATTCAGGCTTTAAACTCTACCTCCAACTTCCTGCCCATGCTCCAGACAGTGTGTGGTCAGGTGACACAGCTAAGGCTGGACAACACTGCAGTGCCAGAGAAGAGGGAAACCACCACTGGAACATGGTAAGTAGGCCAGTGGAGTTTTTAAATGTTTTTTCCCCCTTTTTTCTTTCTTTTAATTTCAAGAAAGTCTAATGAGCAAGCCTTTATCTGCCTCTGACAAACCTCACACATTTATACTCGTGGATGATTTTCATTGACACTTTGGTCCTGACACCACTTCTCAACCATTTCTTCCATTTTCTGGAATCAGTCCTTCATGGCTTAAATGGAATAGATGGATAAAGTCAAGAGCTCCTTGCTCCCATCTAGATTCACCTAGACAGAGTAATACATGGGAAAAACAGGTGATCTTAATGGTTTGTACACTTATTGAATACATTGGTATCAAGATAAGTAGTCTAATTTTATGACAAAGGCCACCACTTGTGGAATCTGTGATTCAAGTCAGTTTTGTCTAGCCCTAAATTAGTTATAGTGGGCTTCACATTAACACAGTGAAATACTGTGATACAGGAAAAATAGAACTTTTACACTCTTCGCGTAGATGAGGATAAATCACAAAAATACAAGACATGAAAGAGAAAGTTCAGGAAGAGCAGAGGAGAAAGGCTCGCTATTCCAGGATAGATGGGTGCACAATAAGTGCCAGGTAGACACACAGGGTAAGTGAAGGAACAAGATTTGTTCATGGCTAGTGACTCACATATCCTGGTATTAACCGTCCATTTCATCAGCCTTGAATGTTTAATTGAAAGGTTGATTTTGATCTCTGTCCAGATTCCTCTGTCGTATTCTGAAGCCAATTCGGTAAATCAGTGACATTTTAAACCACAATGACGTCATAAAATGACATTCTAGGATACAGTAGCATTTTAATAAAGTAACACAGTCACAAAATTAGTGATGGCTATGTCAAATGTGCATGTCTAATCCCAATTTTTCAAGTGCTTAGTTTCATGGATTAGTGCTTTATGATTCCTCTCCTGCCAGTGGGATTGGGTAACTGTGACTAATGTTCTACTCAAACCACATCGTATATCACGGACACATTTTCATGGACTGGTCAAACTGGTCCTAAGCTGTGGATTTGCATGTTCACATTTCAAATCAAAAAGCCTCGCTTCTTGATTATCTGAGGATAATTGCATGAGAGTAGACCATTACATATACAGACCATAGAAAATGGCAGTGGGCATTTCTGGCTATTGTTATACATGGTTAATGTTAATACCCATAGCACAGGCCCACATTCACAGGGGATGTCATGAACAGAGGAGTTATTCATTATAAAGGACAATAGATCAGCTTGTCTCCGATAGAGGCTAAAGCAGTTTGTCTAGAGTTGTGCCACTGAAGTCACAGGACATGGTAGTAAATCCCACCGTTCTCCTTTAGTGTTCAACTAGCTATAGATTTCTGGCCATCAATCAGTCTGGATGCTTTTACTAAATAATGTTGTATATCTATTGAAAAAGAAGTTAGCTACGGTTTGTCACTTGGTTTTTGTGTTGTTGGTTTTTTTAGAGGGGGGGTTATGGATGCCATTTTACAGATGACACAAAGACGGTTAACTGGTTTAATAATATTGTAAAGTCATTAACGGTCAAAAATTTGACAATTTGTCTTAAGAATTAGGATACAAAGAATATTCTTTAACCTTGATAAAATTCATCTAAGTAGCTGGCAGCTCTGTAATTATTTAAGGTCAAAAAATGGGGGCAGACTACTGGTGATTTAGCAAAAGTTCCGTATATATGAAGGGCAGCATTGCTTAAGGGGTCGACATAGTTCAGCAAGTAGGGTGGTCATCTAGTTATCAGAGGATTGGCATTTCAATCAAATTAATTTACACACTTTGTCCCCATCGTGGGCATATAGGATATTTTTAAATAGAAAGTTACGACAACATACACACACTACTTGGCTCTACAAGTACATACTCTTACTGCTTGAAAAATGACAGCCTTTGTCAGCACAAACTGCTGCAAGTGGGTTGACTCACAGTGTCAGTAGTGTTTGGATGCAGATCCAGGGCAGCACATTTAGGACTGGAACAAACGGGTAGGTCTCAATCATTCTTCAAGATGAAGGATTAAAGAGTTTTCCTGTAAAGTGAGATATTTTCATACCATATGGAAAAACTTATATCTGGTTTTATAACATTGTAGTTAGTATAGAATTGAATGTGTTCCATAAATCTTGTTTATAAAGATTACAGATGACTAAAAAGTAATTATGTTAATCATTAGTTTACAAATTCCAAAAATGTCAACAGACTGAATCTTTTATATTTGAAATGTGAATAGATTGAACCTTTAAGCTTTTTGAATTACTTCATATTTTACCATAACTTTAGGGCATTCCTGCCGAAGCATCAAAGCACTACTAATGCTAGACCAGGTGGAAGAAAAGCTGCTGAGCCAGCAGACGGCAGGAATTATTCATGCATGTTTGTGGAAAGCGAGCTAACCACCATTTCAGAGACGTTGGTGCTGCAATTAATTTTCATTGGCCTTTTTAGCTGAGGTGAAGATGGTGATAGGGCCAGCAGTTAGGGTTCTTGCATGGGGAAAGAGGGATTATTTAACATGAAGCCAGATTTAATGTGAATTAGTATGAGGCAGTTGGGAGTCCAGTTGTAATAACACACCACTTAAACTGGTTCAGAGGTCACTACAGAAAGATGAGAGATTTTACATGCCATTCTGGGGATTGAGATTTCCGGGTTGGTGGGTTGCAAAAAAACCCACACAAAACAACCTAAGTTGGACTGTCAAGAGTTTAATAGTCTAGGAAAACCTCAGACTGGCTTGTCTGAGTTGTGATGGAGAAACACATGTTCTGACCTCAAAATCCCCTGGCCCCCAACAAGTCTGGGATGGTGAGCATCGAATGTGTGCACGTACATGTGCCCTTGAGAGACTGACTAAGAGTGACCATACACGTAGCCCATATGGTGTGTTGATGAGTCTGGTTATTTTATGCTGCGTCTGCATTTATCTTCAGGGATGTCTGTGTTTACACGTCAGCAGTTTGGCTTCTGCACACATTATTTTGCTCATAATTCATCTCCTTTTATCTCCTCTACTCACCCTCCTCCCTTTTTATTTTGCAATTTCCCCCCATGTACTTGGAAATATACAACTCTCAGGTATAGGGTTTACTTCTCAGGTTCTTGCATGATGGAG
>OMLC01043088.1:0-15943 GCA_900302585.1 Regalecus glesne | reverse complement strand
AGAGAGATACAGCACTCTTGTCCCCTCCCCCTTCAACGGTTTTCGCTGAGGGGGGGGTTGTGTGGCGTTTTCTCACATTAGTCAAATACAAGACTCGCAGACACGTGCACACGCATACATGCGCGGAACAGGGAGGAGCTCTGTCAAGGTGTGTGCTTGCAGATAGGTTGGATTGTGTCAGTGGGTGCGTGTTGTCTCATGCTGATAAGCTGTGCAGTGTGTGAGTCTACTTAGAATAATGACACGTCTGCCAGCTGTTGCTGAAGCCCCAGGTAACCTAATACATGTCCAGTAGCATTTAGTGAGGGCCTAGCAAAGGTGCGTATTCTTCCTCTATGCATCTACACATGCGTGCGTACACACAAGAGCACACACAGGAGTGCATACTCTTTTATCCATTCATAGGTGGTCCTTCCGGATCATCTCGATTTGCTTCCTATCTTGCTAGACTTGGCAGACTCTGAGCATCCTTATGTATGACGCGTGTTTCATGAAATTAGTTTGTCAGATTGATTGAACAAGGAGGCGGAACTGAGAGCAACTTGGAACCCTGCACATCATTAAGTTTCTAGTCGGCAGTTTTCTTTTTAAAAAGAATTATTTTCAGTTTCCATTTACGCCCTCTGTAGATGCACTTTGGGAAGACCCTTGATGGCTAAAAGCCCTTAATGAATACGTTCAAATGGACTTCTCTGAAAACACATTTGACAGCTCAATAGGAAATGAATTTATCAAGTAGTGTTTCAATAGGTTGAGCTGTTTGATATTCAAAGCTAATTTCTGCCTGTTTCCAGTCTATAATGAAAGAGCTTTCCCTCCATCTTGTTTAGAAACACCCCTGGTATATATATGTGTACATAGCCAAGAAGTAACAAAGGGGCCTCCACCTGCCATCTGAGCGGATGGAGAGTTTTGACAATATGATTCTGTCCACTTCCTTAGTTGATTTGGAAGTTGTATTGGTTTGCATCGGTTTGCTTCACCCCCCCCCTGTAGACTGAAAAGCATTGTCCCAGCAAGGGAGCAATCGATGATGTAATCAGACAGAAGACAGTCGGTTTGATTTCTAACGGAGGTTATCCTGATGAGCCTATCCACCAATAATGATTTGTTTACACTACATGCCAGAACACAGCCAATAGCTCTTCAAATAGGCATGGTGATGACTTGTAGAACTCCAATAATCACCAAGCAACAGTTGGAGTATCTGTTGAGGAGCTCGACAGAAAGTGAACAGCATTTTGTTTGACTTCTGCTTTCATGTTGATCACTGATTTTTCAAGAATTCACCCAGTGATCAGCAGACATGCAGCAATTCTGAAACATGGACTTTGAAGGCTTTGGGTGTGGACACTTCCAGAAATATAAATGGAGATTTAGTCTATTGGTTGGATTGGATATATTATAGGGGGTTGCAGCATCAGTGGTAGAGTCTGTACTTCAGGAACTGACAACCCAGAGGTTGTGGTTCAAGCCAACCGTGGGGCATCAGGGAAGACATACGACCTTAATCCCCCCCACACACCATCTAAGTCTGTGTCCACCCCAACAACTTGGGGACTAATCATGACACGTAAAAGAGACCTCTCTATAGTCCATGTGCACAAATATTTTCTTAGGACTTTAATATTTGGATAGTAAAAAAGTACATATTGGCAAAGAATAAGGAAATAAATAATTCAAAATGTTTAAAAAATGGGAACATAACCATAATAATATTAAAATAAATACATTGAATCTAACAGTAGCAATAAGTAATTCCAAGTATGAGTGAGAATTACAGATAGGGTATGAAATAAAATGAATATACTACTATTAAATGGAGAGATATGTAAATACATAAATGAGTAATAATGACATACATTTCAGAAAAGGAGACACAAAAAGAGACAGTTGAGGGCAAGGAGGAAAAGGGAAGAATAGAGATATGTGGGGGTTAGGTTGTATCACTGTGTGGATGTATCTCAAGACGAACTCAAACCAATCTATACATGACGTCCTGTAATCTATCATCCCTAAACCTCATCCAACATTTGTAATCTACAACAATAGGCTAAAAAGGGAGACCATACCTCAGGATTGTTTTTCAGAGAACCTCTTAAAGCATATTTTATCTTCTCAAGTTGGATGTGAAACATCCTGTCTTTCACCCATCTGCTATATGAGGAAAGGGATGTTTGTCTCCATTTGAAGAGAATTAGCCATCTGGGCAATAGGGTTGTAAATGCAATAACTCTGTATATATTATAACTCAGGGAGATGTCATCCGGTCCCACACCAAACATGGCTATGAGTGGATTTGGCTCAATCCCAAGACAGGAAATTTCATTAAAGAACTTAAAATGTCCTTCCGGAATGTTTCTAGAGTTGGGCAAAGTCGACCCATGCAGCAAGAGTTGCCTGAATCCTGGCTAATTTCGATTTAGTAATGTGGAGTCCATGTAAGACCTTCAACAGCATAACTCCATGTCTAGTACAGGAACAGGAAGTGAGTGCCTGATCAAGTATTCGGTTGCACTCAACCTCTAAGAAGTGCATATCCAAGTCTTGGTCTCATGTTTTCCTAAAGTGGTCCAGCATTTGGGGATTTATAGAAATAACCATAGTACGGATCGAAGAGGTTAGATCCTTAGTATTGAGATTGAAATTTATAAGGTGGTCAACTAGGGATGTTGAGGTTAAATTTGGTAAAAAACAGAAACCTTTCTGAGTAGGGCCTTAAGAAAGTGTCCTAGGCAGGCGGAGCCACTCTCTGAGTTGTTAAAAAGACAGAAGAAAGCCACTTCATTTTGTCTTCATATTCTTACAACGAGACTTCCCTTCTGCATTTAACCCATCCTATTGTATAGGAGCAGTGAGCAGCTGCAGCACCCAGGGACCAACTCCAGTTCTATTTCCTACTGCCTTGCTCAGGGGCAAAGGCAGGAATATGAACCCTAACATGCATGTCTTATTGATGGTGGGAGGAAACCAGAGCACCTGGAGGAAACCCACACAGAGACGGGGAGAACGTCCATACTCCACACAGAAAGGACCTGGGATGGGATTTGAACCTAAGACGTACGACTAGCTGTGAGGGAACAGTACTTTAAAAGACAACAACCAATCATTCTTAGCCAAAAGGCCAAGAAGTAACTAACCACTACACCATAGTGCTGTAGAGGTGTAGACCGACAGCAAGACAGGAAATTGTATATTATATTTATGCATAGTATATTTATTAAACTGGACCAAGTTTTCAAAAGAGAACATCTTCCTTGTACCTTCAGTACCACCGACTATAGCAGGGGTCTTTTGTTATCATTTCATAATGTCTGCATCTGTACCACCAGAAGTGTTACATCCGGCCTTTTCTGCACCAAATGTCATCTGAGATTCATTCACAGTGTAGTCCCACTCTTCAAAATAATAAAGCAGACCCAAAGAAAATAAGCTCTTGTTTTCTATTGTGTCCAAGCATAATAGACAAAGTGAGGAAATTGAATACTGCCTGCTCAAAGGAGGGTTTGTGTCCCTCACAAGCCCCCACCTCTCACCCACCCCCCACCCCCCAAGCTCAACTGATATGCCAGTGATTAAAGCCAGAAATGCAGGCACAACATAATGGCTGCATTCTTGTACAGCCGGGACGAGATGAGAGTGAGCGGGGGGCTTTGTGTTGTGAGGAGTGCATGAGGGCGTGTGCATATGAGCGTGCACGTGAAGATCTCACTTCATGATAGTGCCCCAAAGGGAGTCCGGGATAGACAGAGGGGTAATGTTAAGCGGGTTCAGCGTTTCAGTGGAGGACTTTCATAACAGACATTTGAAATTAATTTCAGACTTCATTCAATTTCCAGCCATACCATGACGTGGAAATAAATGTCCTTCTACAGCAGTGGAGAGACAGGTCGTTTGTATCGACTGCAAATGACACCGATTGCTGCTGTCTAGTGACCATTTCTCCACGGCTGAAAATGAGAAAGCCGTGGATGAGAGACGACTCAGCAATTTCTCCATTTTTGGAGAACAGAAACTCTGGAAAGGAATCCAAAAAAGGTGTAATGGCGTCATTTATCAAGTGAGACTGAGTGTTGGGAAGCCATCTAAAGAATTGTCCTGCTAAAATTGTTTGGTGAACCGGTTAAGGAGGGATTACACAACACCAGCCTGCATGCAACTCCACCTTAAAGGGAGAAGCTGACTTCGGCAAAGTAGTGTTAAAGGCATCCAAAATGGGTTTGTTAAGTCACCGTCACTCCACACTCACGCGCCAGATAGCATTTCTTGACAACCACCCTCCAGAGGGTAACCTGGGTTTTTAACCGAGACATCTTTGCTGTTCAGTAGGCAAGACTTAAAGAGGGAAAGCTGCAAATATACATATTAATCACTGCTGCTGCAGACCTACTGGGACACACTAGCTAACACAGGAGGCAACTATTGTGGGAAGTGTTCCAGCTCCGGCTTAGACCCCAACACTTACAGAGATAAAGTGGTTATCAGCAGGTCTGTTGGGCTTCCTAATTAAGAGAATGTACTTGGCACACACTGCATATTTACACTACATTAAGATGCCATCAAATCACACAGCAGAGACCGAGGAACAAAGGAAGCAAGGCATTCCAGGACATGCTTAGCTTGTTGCGGCTTATGATATAAGAGTCTTTGGAGACTAGAGATATAATATCTCATACTCGGGAGGGAAAACTGCTGGTATGCACTTGGTACTTTTCACATACCGATGCAAGACAGAGATGTATATAATCAGTGTCACAAACATGCGTTCACACAGTACATGCATGGGGTTGGGAAGTATTTGGGAAAGCCTCGAGGTAATGAGTGGTGAGCAGTATCGCTAAAATGAAAATCGATGGGCACAGCCCATCTGTCCCTCTGTATGGCCTGTTTACACCACATCTCACGGGACAGCCACACTACTTTCCATCACCGAGAAGATGTTAGCCCTTTGCTGACATCTTTACCATGTAATCATTCATCAACGGAGTTCAGCGGAGGGACCCTCGGGTGTCTATGTCTCCAATAACCGCCCATCATCAGCAATGGATCACTAACGGTATCACGGGAGCCCTCATCAATGCAACCCAACAGAGGGTTGTGTCTGGTCACTTCTGAAACTGCCCCATTGGATCCCTGCTCCTGAATATTTGGTTCGGAACTTTGCGAGGTCTAAAGGGATGCTTTAAATACTCCACATGGACTCATCCGGTGTGCGCACACACGCACACACGCACACACGCACACACGCTTACTCTCCTAGTTGTGGGGGGTAGACACACATTTAGATGGAGTTTGGGAGATTAAGGTCGGATGTCCTTCCTGACACCCTGCAGAGGGTTCGAATCTGCTCCCTCTGGCTCAACAGTTCCCAAAGGATGTGGTCTACTACTGAGCTACCACGGCCCCACAGAATGAGTCAAACTGGCAGTGTCAGCTCACATCCTGTTGGACTATGGCTACTCTTTGGTATGAAAGAAACTTCAGTAAAGTCAAAAACGAAAATAAAGGAGATCAAGATGTGATGCGATTCCCTCTGGGGACATGCTTGTTGGGTGTTTTGAGAGTCTTAGAGATTCAAAGACAAAGACATGATGTGAGGGAGTAACTGGTGGCAGTGCATAGCCACTTTGTCCATTTAAGAAACTGACTCATGCTGATAAATCCTGCACTCTATCCACCTGCAATACTTGTTTTCCTCTATTCTGTACTTGATTTCAGGCTGAGAGAAGCCAGAGCTAAAGCCCTGCCAGAGCACTGGCCTCAAACCATTTTGGCAATGGCCACCATACACTAAATTATTCACCAACAAGGAGAGACCCCTATCTTTTCATTTATGTCTCAAGTTCTGGTCACATTATCATTTACACTTTTTTCAGTAGGAACATTGGCAAATTATAAACAACATAGCGGGTTAATTCATTCCAAAAGAAATTGATTTTAACCATAAAAGCCTTTTTTTCTCATTTTAACGATGCTTGTACACCTGCACTATTCACTGTATAAGGAATAATAAACGATGCTTATGATCCGCTGTATAAACCAGCACTGACTGCATAATCTGACCATGTGGTGGAGGATTTTTCCTATAACGTCCCAACCCCACAACTTGGTCAGTTTTGCTTTCAACATAGTCCCACGTTATACGTGTCACCATCTTAGCCGTCTAAAGTTGTCCTATTCTAAACTGACAGGGGGCACCGTGTCCACTATTTTTCAAGCCCTCTGTGCCAGTAAATCCCCCTGCAAACCCACAATGCATCATGTTCAAGCCCCAATTGCTTTACGTTGGTTTGGATTTTAACCTAAACATGTGCACAGTATGCAGAAACATGAAACAAACCTAATACAATTATATCAACTCCGCCTCAAAAAGTTCTCATGTTGGGCTTTTTCCCTGTACATGGACCATCATGCAACAGACCACGAGTCCCAATTTGTGCGAGACTAAGTTTTACAGCCAGCTCCAGATTACACAGGGATTTACTGTAGAGGTATGTGGTGACTCATCTCGACTGGAAGTTAAATCTCAGTATATATTACATTATTGAATAGCAGAATGTGATGCCTTGTATCATTTAATCCTCGGAGCGGTAACACGTTAGAGCATATCCCTCTGCTATGGGGCCACTGGAGGCTAACAGCAGGGGTTTTAAATGGAATGTTTAGGTGGCAGATTTGCCTCGACCTCTAAGTTCCTGTCATTTCCTTTCTCATCCTCTCTCCCCTCCTCCAGGCAAATCCGAAGAACTGGAAGAGTGGGTCAGGGTTAAAATGGCAACTTGTTTTCATTCCCCCCTACAGTTAAGTTTCTAGAAATTCTGGAACCCTGGAATCTCTTTTGTGTAGAGCCTTTCACCCTGCTATTCATCTTCTCTGTGTCCTTACATTCACTTTCTCTCTCTTTTCTCCGACCATTAATCATTTCAACTTTACTGTTCATCCAGAATTTCCACCCATTTCTCCTCTTGATTCTGTTTTTTTTTTAAATCTAATCAACTCAGGTCTATCGCTCCTGTCCTGATTCATCAGAGACATAATACAGCTCTCCCTCCTCCGGTCTGTTCATCTGTAGCTCAGTAATCAGTTGAAAGGAACTGTCTGCCACCAGCTGCCACTCAGCTCTCCTACAACCACCCCCCGTTTGCATGCCCCCGATGCCCACTACACACCTCCTCCTCTGCCATTCCATGAATGCCAGACGTCAATCTAGATTACCAGCCCGTGTGCCATTTACACGTCCATTTTTTAAGGCAAAGGAGGGGGTATTAGATCCAGAGGCCAGCTGTGTCTGGGGGCACATGGTTAGAGTTAAGGCTAGCTTGTTGTGCAGCGTGTGCACTGAGTAACTAAGTATTAGAAATGACAGCTTTTTAACTTGTCTTGCACCTCTTTGAAATTCACCTATCCAAGTAAAAGTCTGAATAAGTGTTGGTCTCCGGGATGGCACATTTTGAAATGTACTCATTACACTAATGTGGTATTTCTGTGGTAGAGTACTTGTTTCAGGAACTAACGAGACCGAGGCATCGAGTTCAAACCCATCACGGGGTGTCAGGAAGGGCATCCGACCTTAATCCCCCCCAGGCTCCATCTAAATTCATTATCATTTTACCATGAGTCCCCCACAACCTGGGGACTCATGGTAAAATGGACCTCTCACAGCAACACCAATAATAACTCTCTCATTTATACTCAATTTATCAAGTGTGCACTCTTCTGTTGAGGAGACTAAACAGATACTGTCCAGAGCTGGTGACACGTTTGCGTTGCAGCAGAGTTGAGCAGTTTGATTGAATTGATGAGTTTTCCCTTCATTTAGAGAAGAAGAAGAATACGGAGGAGGAAGAGAAGATATTCTGTTCATCTTATAGCTACGCACCAGAACACACACATACAAGCATCGAGTGTTGGTTGTGGAAATGTAACTCCTGCATTTTTCCCATCCAGCTGTCCTCCTTCCATGAGCAGCAAGCGGCACTTTCTTTCTGCACCCAAGGACTAATTCCATGTGGACATTCACAATGTGGTCAGGGACAGGACAGGGACATGTTGTTCATATTTTATTGGGTTTCTTCTTGATGTTGGAGCCAACATACTTTTTATTAAGGGACCATGTGCCGCTTTTTATATTATGTCACCATTTGATGTGCCACACCAGATAGTAGCTTCAAGCTAATTCACATCTGCGGCCCCTGCATGTCTTTTTTTTTCCTTTCTTCTTTTGCGATGGTGTGAGGATACCAGAGCACCCGGAAGAAAGTCCCGTAGTCAGGGGAGGGGACAACATGCAAACTCCACACAGGCCTGGGACAGGATCCAAACCCAGGACATCCTTGCTGTGAGGCAACAATGCTAACCGCAGTTCCACCAACCCACTTGAGCACTAGGAGAAGAGTACACAGAGAGCCACTACACACCGGCAGGCTCAGGGAGAACATGCAAACGCCCCCAGTGCCTACACTGTCCTGAGCAAGACTCAAACTTAGGGCCTTCTTGCTATGAGAGTACTCTGGCACCATGCCGGATTATACAGAACAGTTTGACACCTCGAGTCCGACAGCATTTAATATCCAATATATATAGTTATGATTAACTGCAGTCTGATGGCTGAGTGAAGCTAACTGACAGGGCCTTTTGAATCCAGGCTTGCTGGTCCATTAACCCATCCAGCCAGAAGTCATGTAGAACCAAGGAGAATTTTCTGAAACAGAGTGAGATCTCACAACACTTTTGGATGCACAAAAGAAACACATCATAAAAATTCAATCAAACAATGTCAAGAAACCACCGCTGATACATAACGGGGCATTAAATCATAGCTGATGCTGGATTTAATTTTCAGGTCGATTTGTTTTTGTATGGGCTAACAGATGTGTGTTTTGAAGGTAATGCTGGACTTAGAAAGCTGTGGAAAATGTGCCCTACTGAGGATATATCTAGCTAAGTGGAAGTACCTCCCTCAGAATCGGTTCATCTGGAATAAAAAAACAAGAGGAGGAAAATGGTAAGGGCCACCTGAGAGAGGTTAGAAAGGCTGTGTTGCCCAATTTACTTTCAGATTTCAACATACACCCACGTGCACAAGTGCACACCCACCAACACATATGCATGCACACACAATCTGGTTGATTACACTTGAAGCACTGCATGACCTCCCCGCAGTTATATTTCTGATCTCCTTACTCCTCCTTCCACCTCCTGACCACTTCGATCCTCAAACCTCAATCTTTTGTCCATCCCCCAGTCCAACTGCAAAACAAAGGGTGACCCCGCCTTTGCAGTTTTAGCCCCAAATCTCTGGAATAATCTTCCAAATCCATTAGATCTGCCCAATCTTTGGACTGTTTTAAGTGGCTTCTATTTGACTAATTGACCAATCGACTACATTCATTCCCTACCTCTTAACCCTAACCTTAAACACCATAACTACATGTCTAACCAAAACCCTTATTCTTAACTTGAACCTAATCCTAATTTTAACCTGGATTCTAGGCCAAAACCCTAATCACGAAAATAGACCCCTTTCCTCATCCATCTATCCATCCATTGTCAACCGCTTATTCGAAATCGGGTCGCGAGGGAACTGGAGCCCATCTCTGTTCTCATTGGGTGAAAGGTGGGGTACACCCTGTACAGGTCACCAGTCTATCACAGGGCAGAGCAGTTAGGGTGTCTCGCTCAAGGACACCTCGACACGCTTCCCTACAGGTGCGGGGATCAAACCTGCAACCGTCTGATCGCCAGGCAACTGCTCTACCACTGAGCCATGCCGCCCTCGCTTTTCCTCATGAGAACCCATAAAAGATCTCCTCAAAGTGGAAGGAGGTTTAAGGTTTTTCTATCCTAATAGGGATATTTGGTCCCCATTAGAATAGAAAAAACAATTGGTGAGGGGGGGGTGCAGTTCAGTGCTTCAGCATGCACTTTAGGAACTGATGAGTCAGATGTTGTGGGTTCAAACCCACTGCAGGGCATCCCGGTTAATCCCCAACACCCCATCCAAGTCTTGTCTACTCCAACCAGCAAGGGGACTAATTGTGACATGTAACTATAAACCTCTCAGAATAGAAAAAAACGTGTGCACACACACACGCACACGCACGCACACACACGTAATAAATACCATGATATAAAAAACTTAAAAACCGAAGCCATTGAAATGAGACTATTTGACCTTATGGCCTTTGAATGACATCCTCCTACAGTCCTCTGTAATGAAACAGCAGCACTGTTTAGAGCATGCATTACAGGTCGAGGTCAACTCCGGTCAAACATTATTCTATTTGCTGAGAGTAAGGACTGAGATTAAGGTAATCAGACCTGTAATCTGTAAATGTGATCAATTTTCAATCTCCCCCAGTCTGAAGCAGGATTAGCTGGACAGGCAACAGGCAACAGACATACCCACTCATGCCGTCTCTGAGGCTGTAGGATGGCTGCTGAGAAGGCAGATATTCTGTCACACCATGAGAAAAATGCCACAGGTCAGCAAGGCATACTCTGCTTCTCCTACTCCTCAACGCCTTCCTCCATTGCCCTTTCGTTCAGTTAAATCCAGTTCTCTCCATCATTCTCTTCTGTCCATCTTTGTAACTTTTTCAGCAGTTACCATTATCCTCTGTCAGCATGTTCTTTAAGATGCTTTGAGCAAACTTTGACTTTTTTAATCCTCTAATTATGCCCCCCCCCAGCCCCACTAATATGTCTTTCTCCTTCCTCCCTTTACTTCCCTCAAAACTTTTACTCTGCCAATCTACTTGAGCTTTTTGCATTTAAGCACCCTGGAAAAGAGACTGTAAAGAGCTGAAGTGCAGCTGGTTTATGCTGCAGAGGAGTGTCTGCACCCCTGCTTGTACTCCCTACAGTGATTCCCATGTGCTTTCATTCGGCGCGTACAAGCATGGTTTAACATATTCCAATAGTGTACAGCTGAAACGTTTAGTGCAGCCGTATGAGTACTGGTTCATGTGAGCATCACGATGAAATGTGCAGCTGTTCAGACTTCCGTTTGATTTTCAGCATCAGAGAGGAGTTTAATGAACGACTCAATTCTATGACAGACATTTCATGAATTGGACAAAGATAGCTGCTCTCACCTGGCTGCATATCCATAATCACAATCTCTCTGTTATAGCATTGAAGAAACCTGGGCTCAAATACATAACAGGAATCCCAGAATGCCCCCGAGCAAGGACAGGCCTTCTCTCCTCAAACGATAAACCTGGCTCAGTGCACCCTCATAGAGGCAGAAGACTCTGATGGACTGAAATGTTGGCTGCAATCTACCTTTTCTCCCTTTGAGAACTTTTTGATCAGGCAAGACCGTTTAGTGTCACATCAACAGCCACTGATAGGGGACATATAGGTGCTGGCAGCCCCGGGTGTGCCTCTAAACAGGACACTGATTGGAGAAAGGCCTGGTTGACAGTGGAGATCCATAGTGGAGCTGGCAGCTCGCCATGTGGCACGAGCCAGGGGAGGCTTTTGTGTTGGTGCCATCCCTCACATCCACTTTGATCCGTTGTACAAGGCTCCCTGTCCTTGAAAGAGGCTTATGTCATGAAAGGAGCAGGACGTGGACACAAGACAGCGAATGATGTCTGGCGAGCCAGGTACGTAAATCACAGAGACAGACGCATCACACACTCCTGTCAGCGCGAATCCTGGACAAAATACACTCTCAGGGTCCAGGTCTTTGTTTTTACAGTCCCGCTGGATCTCAAGAGATACTTCAGATAATGATGCAAGCAACGGGCATGTAGTCTCACAAGGAAAATTTAAATGGACTGTGAAGGACAGCTTTACTTGTTTCTAGTAAAATTAGAAGGTACACATTCATAAAACAAAATTGGGTCACGCTCCAGTTTATGGCTGGACTCTGGATGGCCAATGTTCAAAAATGTGGCCAATTTGCTACAGGGATAGTCAGTGATACTGTTTATCATGTGAATTCTTGGATGTTAAATGTTCATCTGTGATCTGCTGTAGCAGTGCTAGTAATATTTTTTTTTGTTTGTTAAAGTGAACGGAAGTAGCACATCACATGACATGGCAATGCCAAGTTCAAGTAAAAAAGTTATGAATGCAGTGGGGAAAAAACAATACCTTCCTTTCATAGCTTGGGATATGTTTGATTTGAAGGATAACTTTATTTAAATGTAAGTGCACCTATTCTAACTATCTAATTACTTCCCACCGATCTCATCTGTGTCTATCTGCGGATGCCTCTCATTTTTCTAAGACTGTGGACAGGCGAATTCACACAGAATGAACTGCAGCTGCTGACAAAAGATAGCACAACACAAACCCATCCATCATTTTTTGTAGCCGAGTGCAAATTGCAATTGTTTTGCATCTAATTACAACTATTCATATGGTAAAGAATAAATGGTGACTTTGCGTCAAGAACCCAGCAGGCAGGTTCAAATGTCATCCTTGAAGTCATTAAGTACAGCAAGAATTGTTTGACTTGGCAACCTGTGTCTGAATGATTTCGGTCTCAGTTAAGTCAAAGAGGGACATTCTGTAAAATAGCCGCTCATGAGCATGCCTGGCATGACAAGGCCTTCGCCTGGCAACAATCAGTGCTGTGGTGATCAGTAGAAAGTCTGAGCGACAGTTACATAAAACACACATTCCTAGTGAGTCAAATGACTGTCAGCATTCTGAGTTTAGCTGTTCCTGTAGCAAATCAAGGAATCTGACATAAATCGAATTGTTTCATTGCAGACATGCCAGGTGTTGCTCTCTAGTCTGAGATGCCTTTGTGCTCTTGGGCAAAATAATTAATCTCCAAACTGACAGAGTGAGAGAGAAACAGAATGTGTGCCCCACACATCCACACACACTATTCCAAAACTCCCTCCAGACAGCCACCGTCATTAAAGGCCAAATCTGTGATTTACTTGACCATATCAAATTGAGGTTTATTTACATAGACAATTGAATTGTTTAAATATTGAAAATAAGCATTTTGTCTTTCTCAGCCGGTCATACCTGAAAATATTGGCCTGTTTTACACCAATGCTTAAAGCCCTTGCTAGTCTAAATAGATCCTTCACAGCATCAGTAATCATCAATAAATCAGATTTAATTGTTCTTGATCATTAGCCCTCATATTCGGAAACCTGTCAATCAGTTAGGGAGAAATAGCAGGTTCCATTCTGGTACTTTGGTAGTGGGCCTACCCTCTTGTTTAAATTAGATTTGAGGATTATACATTTAACATCTGACTTCTCTTTGATATTATCATGGATGGAGCAGGTCTTACCTTTGTCCAGGGAGGAGTCTGGAGAGTTGAAGTCCATGAGGCTGCTGATTTCACTTTTGTAGCAGAGATCAGTGGCTGGTGGCCTCTGCCTCGGGTGGAGGGAAGGATCTGGAGGAACAAAGTCAGTTTTATTTAGTCTTGTCTGACAACACGTGGATGAATTACATCTGGAATTCCTTGTGAAATACAGCTCACACTCTCTGGAATGGTGCCATTTACTGGTGTTTGCTGGAAATTAAATTCCCACGCAAACTTAATTTAGGGCCACGGTAGATTAGTTGTAGAGAGTGTACTTTGAGAACTGATGAGCTAGCAGCTGCGGTTTGAACTCACTGTGTCAGGAGAGGCATCCACCTCAATCCCCCAAGCTCCATCTAGACCACTGTCCAGTCTCACAACTGGGGGAATAATCATGACATAAATTGGACTTCTCACTGAGGGGCCGCAGTAGCTCAGGGGCAGAGTTCACACTGTAGGGACTGACAAGCCAGAGGCTGCAGGTTCAACGCCCCCAAGGGGCTTCAGGAAGGGTATCCAGCCTTAATCCACCACACCTACCCTGGGATGGACTGGTGACCTTTCCAGGGTGTCTCTCAACCTTCCACCCAATGAGTGCTGGGCTAGCCACCAGCAGATTTACGACCCGGGTTCAGATGCGGTTAATGATGACATGACATACTTGTCAAAGTTGGAAGAGTATGAGACAAAAAAACAAACAAGCTGGGATCTAGAGGATGAAAAACTCTGTCAAGAAAAACAAAAACATGTTAATTTGTTCACATTAAAATGCTGCTCATGAATTACTGATATTAATTATGTGTGGTGAAGATTTCTGCAGTGTAAGTTCCATACTCCATTGTGTTTCACGGTGCGGTTTCAAAATGAGGAGCTCAAGGTCTACATTTCTCAAAGGGGTTGTCAACTGTGACTAGGGAGCACGATGGACAGTTAATTCGACTGGCATTGTTATGGAGTAATTAAGACCCATTTGGGTTCATTTTAAACTTGAAATCTATACAGTTTTGCCATTTAATTATTGCTCCGATCTAATTCGTTAAATTGATGAGGGGGTCATAAAAAGGCGAAAAAAACACACTTTTCTGCTAGCTGGCTGCAAACAATCTAAAGTACTGCAGACTCAAATGTTGCTAACAGAAAATTAAAGGTCATTCTCTCTTAAGGCTCACATCAGGCCATCAAGAGCAAGAACTTCATGAATTAAATTAAAATTTTCTATCAGCACCACAAGGGGAAATTAGCATTGCTCTGCATTTGACCCATCGTATTGTATAGGAGCCGTGAGTAGCCACCATGAGGCGCCCAGGGAGCAATCAGGGGCTCAGTGTTTTGCTAAAGGACACCTCGAGATGTTTTCTGCAAGACTGAGGATCGAACCTTTAACCTTCTGATCACCAAACAACTGCTCTACCCACTGAGCTATGCCACCCCTAAGAGATGTGTACATATGAAGCCTCCCAGTGACAGTGAAAATGGCTACCAACCACAACAGTTCCCCACATCCCCTTCATGTCCTTAGCATGGTGAACAGTGAGTTTGTTGTTAACATTTGAGTGCAAAAGCTGGCACAGCTTCATCAAGTTAATGAAAATGACATCAGAAAAAAAGTCCCTAATGTGTTTGCAAGGATGATGAAATTGCGTTGATATTTGAGCACATGTTTTAAGTGCCAGCAAAGAGCAACACAAAAGGGTACCATGGTAGCTCACTGGTAGAGCATGCACATTGGGAAATGATGAGTAAGACATCGCAGGTTTGATCAGGTAGGGCATCTGGCCTTAATCCCCCGTGCTTTATCCAAGTCTATGCACCCCCCATTCTATCTATAGAGAAACAAAAAACATAAAAGTAATACAGAAACTGACGCATAGCACATAATTCCTCTTTTGGCTTGGCCACGTGGATTTTAGTTCCCATCAGTACCCTGTGAGGGTACAACACAAATAGCATACTAGATACATAACATATCATATTAGCAGTGGCACAGCTCAGTGGGTAGAGCAGTCGTCTGACAATTGGAGGGCTGCAGGTTCAATCGCAGCACCTGCAGAGAAGAGAGTCGTTCTGTCCTAGAGCAAGACTATGATGAGCACGTCCAGGGTGTTTCCTCCCCTTTCACCCAATGAGCACTGAGATGAGCTACACTTCCCCCGCAATCCGATTTTGGATAAGTGGTCGTCAATAGATGGATGACATTAGGGAAAATTCAATTTCGTCTGTGTACGCATATGAATGTAATTTTCTTTTCATCTCTATTCATATTCATTCCGTATGTCTTCATTTAAATGCAACCCTCTTTGTACGCGTTCGTCTCACATATCAAACAACACAGTATCAAGGAATAATGAATGTGCAAATGCGACGCTGTATAACAAGTACCAACTGTTAAAAGGAAACAACTGATGTAAACATAATACACCAGTCAACTCAAAATCACCTCTCATAAGTATATGTAACCAGCGCCCTCGCCGACACAGTGCACAAAACCCACAGAATCTTAATATTCGCCATCAATGTCCCTCTTTCTACGACTAATGGCTTGGAGGATAATCTGGATTCACTATCATATTATGAGCCATCTGACCTGTAAGCATATATGTGGGAAGGTATGTCTCCATAAACATGCAGGCAGGCAGGAATATACACATCCGCATG
>OMLC01043087.1:0-13061 GCA_900302585.1 Regalecus glesne | reverse complement strand
TATTAAGTGATTCAAGTGAATTATTTCAGTCTTGTGCAGTACAATTCATGCTTTCATGCACAATCATCAGCTACTGAATGAGCCAAGTTTTCGCTTGGCAGCTGATGATTGTGTCCAACATCCAACAGGCTTTTACTGCACAAGATTGAAATAAATCACTTGAATTACATCATTTTATATATCTTCCTCCATGCACACAAAAAAAAACATGCAATAGATAGATACCTCTGTGTGTGTGTAAAAATGTTGACTGCACATTTGTAAATTAATAAGTGCACCAGTAATTATAAGTTACCATATTTGTGTAAAAGTCACATTTGCTGAGATACACTTAACTGTCCCTTTTCAGTATAATGGTGGATTTTTAAGGGTGGGTCTTTGATCTAAAATGGCAAATCAAAGATGTGTAATTCTATGAAAATATTTGAGCTGACTTCATGTAAAGCAGGAAATAGACCTTGTAGTGACAGAAAGGATTCTAGGCTTTCTGTATTGTTAAATGGGAGGACTTAGAATGTATCTGTTTTTCTCTTCTCTCACTTCTTTCTCGTGAGAGTTGCACATTTTGCTTCCGTATGTCTTCAGCTTTTCCATCCTCTAGATATCCTTTTGTTTCCACTCCTCAACTCGGTTTCATTTGTTTCAGAGCACTTGATTTTCAGGAGTCATGGATGAATGTTTTAGAAAGGAGTCATTATCCTCACAATTTGTACACACAAAGCATGCCGAGGCCAGGTTTCGGGCTATTATCGAAAACAGATGTTTGCTACCACATGCTCACAGTGCACTTCAATCATGTTAGATTTTTAGATTTTTGAAAAAATATCATTTCTTTAACTTTTATTGAATGTGAGGGCATCAGTCTGCCCCGTATTTATGATCTTTTGTTATGTCTTTTGTATGTCAATGTAAAAGAGAATATTATTGATGTTGGAATTTCCCCCCCAAAAAAATGGTTTTATTTATGGAGAGCTTAAACCTATGTCAGCAACAAAACCTTCATGAGGGTCAGCACCCCTGTCAGCTCCAGTAGTGGTGACTTAAGTCATTGCTTGCATATCCAATCTGTGTCTTCAGCTCAATCGGCAGCGGAAAGCCGCGTTCACATGTTCCGTGGCTTTGACAAACTACATACCAAGCTTTGCAGCTGTTTATGTTAAAATCTGCAATGGTCCCCACATTTGAACTTATTCTCGTAATATTCCCTGAAATACTGCGATGTCCATAGATGCAAATCGAAATAATTTTAGGCAAAGGCAGCTCAGGGGTCACCAATAGACCAATATATCTATTGAATGTTTAATATTTATATGAAAATATTTAATATATCTGGGTTACTTTAAAGTTCCACACATGATTGAGTGGATTGAGCTCATTCAGGAAAACATGGTCCTCTGCCCATCACTGGAGGTTCATACCTTGAGTTTACTTCAGCTGTTTACATTGGATGGCTTGGTGAAAGTGAGCCTAAGAGCAGTTTGTTGTTTATTTTGTCTTCTGGAGGTCTGGGAGTGAGTAGCTTTACTTCACAAAGTGTGTTGAAGTGTCCTTGAGCAAGAGACCGAACAGCTGACTGCTCCCCAGGTGCAGCAGCTGCCCACTGTCCCTATATAATAGGAAGGGTTAAATGCAGAGAACACAATTCATTTTAGGAATACAATGGCCAGTAGAGTGGCTTTCCTCATAATACACAAGCTATACACCCATCTGCCATGGTTAATGTCAGGGGAAATATCAGAAGCTAAGAAATTACCTTTTTCACCACCATCTGCTCTTGGTAATGTATGAGTTAATTCTGTTCATGTTATATCAAAAGTCGATTTGGTGATTCTGTAATACTTTACTGTTTTGCGAGTAGTGCTCAAACCATATTAATTTGGAGATGTGAGTAGTGTAGATTGATCTCGTTTTTTTCTCATTTCATGGCACATCTCTGTGGGAAGGAGCATACGTATAAGTTAATATTACATATCTATATTATTCCTACTACTTGCTAGCTTCAATTTCTTCGTATACATTCGAATAATCCAGTTGGCAAGGCATGTCCCATTGTCAGTGCTTTTTGTTGTTCTGGTGCTGTACTTTTTATTGAAATACTTTCACATTGGAGTGGAATATCTTGTGTTCTTTCGACCTACCACATTCTGGCCACGCCACCTGTAAATACAACTGTTACAAAATAAAGGCTATTTTCCAAACACCAACGTTTTGTTCAGTCTTCGTTGATATCTCAGAAGCCTCTCTTACCACTAGATGGCGTAGTACCACATGGGATACCGTCCACACTAAAAGTGAATTTAAAACATGTACAAATACATCGGGGAAAAAAGATACATTGATAAAAAGTCATTTTTACTTTTTATCATTCCCATATGAGCCAACTCAAATAACTCAATAGTTGACACTGAACTGTGCGTCACGTCCATAGCGTACAAATGAAATTAATCAGACTTCATTTGGACAGGTAACGATGCAATATATAAACAGGTAAAATCTCCAATTGTATAAAAATGCTTCTTCTGGATAATCTGGACACCGGTTGAGCGGTGGACATGAAGAGGGCGTTTCTTCAAAAAGTTGTTTCTAAAGGGTTTTTTTCTGCTCTCAGACGCCTGCGCTGAATAAAACCCGCTTTATGCACTTACACAGTTTCAGGGTTTGTTTGCCTGCCCACCTCTCCGAAATCAGCATGGAAAGAAAAGGTATTTGTACCTCTTATTGACTTATTTATCTTCTGGTTGAAGACGTACACCCTCGCCGTCTTTACACTTAACTGATGCTGTGTTTTGTATGTGGTGTTGCGTTAATTAAGATGAACAAAAAAGGAGGAAAAAAAATAAAAGGGCAATACCACGCGTTCTCTAAACCACCCGAGAGTGCATGCTACTCAATGCTAGCTAGCTAGCTAGCTGCTACAATGGCTATCTGGTGTACAGTGGACCCGTACGGACGGCAACTTTAAGCTAACTGAGAACACAAGCTAAAGAGGACAAATTTAGCCCCTAGATTTAAGCGCCATCACCTAAAACGCAACATGTCCCCGGTCAACCTTAGGTTTAAACCGTAACGTTGACTGTCGAGCTGGGGTGCCATGGTGCATAAGGCCGGCTTTTATTATGTCGTAGGATTGCACTTTGGCTACGTTGCTCGCTAGCCATTTACAGCATCGCCGATACCAAATCTTTTTAGGATTCAAGGACATTATTATATTTTGCAAGCACAACGAAATTACAAATTTGTCATCTCTTAATATTCACTACACTTGCAAGAATCCCCCCCTCCGGCTCACGTCAGGGAGGCTTGGATTATGTTAAAAGTTGTTAAACTCTTGGAAGTGTTTGTTTTTGAATGGCTTCTGAATGCTTTGTGACTTTGTTCTAAAAATTGATTTTTTTCTCTCTCTCATCAGTGCTTGCCATGCAGGCGAGGAAGAAGAGGACAAAGGCTAAAAAAAGTGGATCCAAGTAAGTCGTCGGGTTTTTTCCTTTCCTCTGATGAGTATATCATTCCCATACTCATCCTGACCGTACATTTTAAACGGTATCTGAAGGTATGCGGGTGGTATGGATCAGGAGGTAGAGCAGGGAGTCTAGTAACTGGAATACTACTGGTTCAATCCCCTGCTCCTTCAGAAAGCATGTTGAAGTGTCCTTGAGCAAAATATTGAACCCCTAACTGTTCCCTGGTGCTGCAGCTGCCCACTCTTCGCACACAACAGCATGGCTTGATGCAGGGGACAGATTTCATACAATGACCAAATAAGATGACTTTCCTTTTTCCCCAACTAATGACATAACCTGGATAGTGGTTTGAAGCCCTTAATTGGCAGAACACCATAGATTATGCATTGTATTGTTGTTTATTTCAAATGACTGAGCATAATGTATCAGTGGGTGTGAGACTGTCAAGGGCAGCATAGCTCAGTGGGTAGAGTTGTTGTCTAGCAATTGGAAGGCTGCAGGTTTGATCCCGGTCCTGCACAAAGCGTGCCAAGGTGTCCTTGAGCAAAAAACTTGACCCCCTTAACTGGTCCCTGAGTGCCATAGAGTGGCAGTCCACTGCTATACAATAGGATGGGTTAAATTGCAGAGAAATACAAATTTCCCCTTTTGGTACTGATGATGGAATCCTTATTAAAAAAAATTATTTGCAGGTGCATTGCGGTTGTAGTTGATAGCTGCTGATTATCGAAAATACCCCTTGCATTATGTTAGAATGCCCACCCCCATCTCTGAAAACTCTTCAGACAAATGGCTTCATTGAAAGTAATACTGCAGCATAAACTTTCTGCTGAGATAAAGTATCCCATGGGTGAAATCTGTGTAGGACTGAATGAATTCCATCTAACAAGAAGAAAAAGCTTGAAGTATTTTAAGTTCATTAGAAGGGAAATGGATGAAACGGTAAATACGTTATAAAGATATAATTGTTGCTCCCTCTTTTTCTCTTTTGTCGAGCTTTGACTCTCTCTCTCTCTCATTCCCTTCCTCTTCCTCGTATCACCAACTCGGGTGTTAGCTGAGCTATTTTAGCAGGAGCATTAAGAATTGAGTGAAGAGCATAGCAGAAGGCTTTACACCAAAACAAAAAATCACAAGGTCCACAGCTTGCCGGGCTTTGACGGTTGTATGGCATCATCACTAAATGTCATGTTAAGATAGCTTTAGCTAGGCATCCTCTTGGTCATGTGGCTACTGGACTGGATCTTTTCCGTCAACACAGTTGTTCTGAAGCTGGCCAGTGGTCTCAGGTGCAAGTGAGTGGCTTATAAATCTGAATTATTTGTATGTGGTGGTTAGGTAAGACTTCAGATAAATTTCCTGAAAATGTGGGTGGTGTGTGAACAGGTATGCATCTTGGAAGTATCTTGATGGGTTTAT
Source organism: Regalecus glesne (assembly GCA_900302585.1). Classification (NCBI taxonomy): domain Eukaryota; kingdom Metazoa; phylum Chordata; class Actinopteri; order Lampriformes; family Regalecidae; genus Regalecus; species Regalecus glesne. Next base: position 8,181 of record OMLC01043087.1, on the reverse strand, counting down.
TGATCGACAGATCCACTGTTGACGAGGTAGCAGATGCTGACTTTGATGCTCCGTCTAACTATATAACCTATTGGCATATATTATTTGATATAATGTGTTGTATGACAATAAGTAAGGTGGAAAGATTATTACCCCAGTTTGATAGTTGTCATCTTCAAAGAGTGTTTTGCACCCCTTTACATAATTTCCCCACACTAGTTTATCATGCTCACTGTAATTTCCCTTGTTCTTGTACTGAACTTTATTTCTTCTCCCTGTTTTGCATAATACTTAATAACTGCGCTCATCTGTCACTTTCTCTGGTGTAATTGACTTGGAAAAATAACATTTAAAACCAGCAGACTGAACGTGACTAATCTGTGTCGGAGTGTATTTATCTGCAAATTCATTATTTCTCCATTATGTCTTTCATATATCTATCTCCATGTCTCAATTCAATGTCAGCCAAAGCTGCAGTTCATTATGTAACCCATTTGCGTATAATCTGCAACTCACTACAGCTTTCTTTATCTTCTCTTCTGCAGTGGCTGTCTGTTTGTGTTTCATTCTTTATCCCCCTGCAGGGGAGGCTACCCACTTCCCTTCTTAACCACACATACAATACACATTTTCAGGAGAAAGGGGGGAAAATGGTTTTATGCCATGAAGATTGTGTGTTATTTTTAAGGGTTGGAGCAGGAAAAAACAAGATTTGTTATCCTCGCCTGAACCACAGTCTTTCTTTTTTGGTCTCTCCCGCCCTCTCTCTCTCTGAGACTGACGGGTCATGTCATCTCCGCCTGAGGCCCAAGTTTATTAGGAGATGATTCTCTGGATGCAGAACTGAACACTGGCCTCCATATCTTAATGTTAAGGCACGTATCTTTGTCTGGCAGACTTATCATCTCGAATTCCATTTCATTTTTTGGTTCATATAAAAAAAATTGACTACTTATTCTTAAGATTTGAGTGGAATATATATAAACCTCTTCCTCCTTTTTACCATTGGGGTTTCCACTTCCGGAGATTTGATTGGAAAGGATCCAAAGAAAAAGTCATGACTAAGGGTATCTATGTATTCTTTATAATTCAGGTAGCAAAACCTCTAAAAAGGATGAATCGGTTCACCTGAATACAGAGTTTATTCAAGAGAAACATTTCATCACTCAGGCACACAGCATCTTCAGACTAAACTGGCTGCAGGTATCCCCATCCTTATAAATGATAGAGTTGCATAATGACCAGAACCAATGATGGTTTCAAATGCAAATCAGCCATTTACTGCTGTTCCAATGGTAATGCTACTCTTCACATAGGATTGGGGAATAGTTGCAATTACAGCGTTGTAAATGGCTGGGTAAAGGGAGAAATCACACATTAAACTGGCTTTAGTTGTGTGGCTACCATAACTGGGCATTTTGCCAAGCCAGGAAGATGCTCAGACGGGGCACCAGTCGATTGAAGAGAGGACAACCGCTAACCAAGAGTAAAGCAATGCCGATTCCGCATATGGCAGGAGTTTAGGAAGAGTTGAGATGGGTGTTTTCTAAACACCTATTTTCTATTGGTTTATGACTTCACCTAGAATTGGTACTTTCCCTGCAGAAGTTATTTTCTAAATGCCACATCTCAGTGGCTTTCAAATCTCAAAATGTGCTGCACCAGAAATTGCTCAACCCCAAGGATCTGGTCCCTTGGCCCAAATGGAGAAATATAGTGCATGTAGTTGAGTGCTGGGAGCATTGCCTTGACTCATACATTGGGTAAACCAACAAACAAAAGGAAGGCATAATGTAAAAGAGCTAACGGCTCATGCCAGGACTCTGCAGTCTAAACTCATCTACAGGCTAGAGGCCACTCTTTCATGCTGAGCACATCTTTGATAGGGAGTCATGCATCAAGACACCTTGATAGGGAGGAATGCTCATTTGAACAGAGTCAAAGACTCTTTTTGTAGCTGCGGTGGATCAGTGGGTCGAGCGCACGCCTGGGAATCGGGTGTTGTGGGTTTGTATCCCGCCGTGTAGCTCTGTATATGTGAGGCATTCATTGTAAAGCACTTTAAGTGGTCGTTAGACTAGAAAGGTGCTATATTAGAACAAGTCCATTTACCAAAGAGGCCATCCATCTGTATCTTCGATCATCCCTGAATGGGGGGGCATATGAGAGTAAATTTGTCGCCATTTTACAATGCTGTGATTGCAATTATTCCCCAATCCTTTGTGAATATTGCACATTACCATTTAAATTCCAGTATAGGGCCAATCTGCATATGTCATCACAGTTGCAGTCCTCACTGCAACTGTATTGTTCATAAGGATGGGGATCATTCATCATCCTCAATGGCAGGCGCTCAGGATTAAGTCCAACTGTCCTCGGTTCTAAAAAACCCTTTATGTAGGATCCCTGTGTAGGACTTTGTTCACTTGGGGGAGACTGGTGCACAAGACAGCCAACACGCGGTCCTTGACAGATCTGGGTCAAGATAGTGTGAGACAACTGGCGGCCCATTTCTGCTGCAGCATTCTTCCGCATTCTTGGCTATTGTGATGCTTCTGTAAAGTTAGCCATCATCCTGCGCCTGTTCCACCGATGAGATCTTGGTTGGATTGCTCTTTGTCAGGGGACCACCGCTTTCCTGACGTGCTGATGAATGATACAGTGCAATACAATTGCAGTAACTACAGTTTCTTCATCCAGCTTTCCTATAATCAGTGCTACAAGTCCATTTTTTTTCTTCCTGTCATTGATGGAGCACCGATCAGTGGTAATTGCATCTAATTTATTCCAGGATAGAGCAGCAACCCAAATTTAATTGCACAGCACCTGGAATGTATCTTTGGCTGGAGGCTTTCCTTGCATTGGATTTCAAGTTAGCAGTGCTTCATTGAACTCAAAATGCTCATCAGCATCCCTTACAAATATAGCTAGTGGAGCATTGTCGTTTACATCTGTGCTTTCATCAAGTGCCAAAGAATAGTACGTGAAATCAAACGAGTTCAATAAAAACCAAACACTTTAGTGCACAACTGTCTTTAAATGTAGTCTGAAAACTTGCTGATCTGTTCTACTGCCATGTTTGGGCTGAGACTGACATTTCCAAATGAAGATGCCTTCTGCGGGCAGATGATTTGGGCTTTGTGGGAAAAAAAGGTTCTGCTGACAGGACAGACTGAACGTGTGCTGCCTTTCTCTCCCTCTCCTCACCTTTGAACCAGTCATGCTCCTCTGCATGTTTAGTAGTGTTGCTTCAGATTTAAATACCTTAGGGCAGCAACCTTCTTGCAAACTAGACAAATTGCAGATGAGTTAAATTCAGCGAAGAAGCGGTCCCGTGTCCATGTCTCATGTAACTCTCGGGGCCCCTGGTCAACTTTTCTTTTGGCTTTAGAAAGTGGCATTTTCTTACAAAACATCTGCAAAAAAATCCATGTTAACATGACTTACATGAGTTATTTTGGAGCATGGTAGCCTGTTCGTGTCTTTATGCATATTTAAATTGTCTCATTTTCAAGGCCTACTTTTTTTAAGGTCAGTTTTTACAGCCTTGATATCATGCAGATTTTCCCACAAGACACATCATTTTTATTTAGGGCAGACACTTCACTCTTTGTTTTAGGAATACACTGAAGGTTATGTGTTTTTTTGAAAAGTTATTTTCCTATTTTTCAGTATGATCTGGTAATCAGAGAAGAAAGGGTATTGACCTCAGGATAACCAATGGAGTATTATTGATAAACAACTTGGTATTGTTTCAATTCTCCCATCCACAGGGGGTGTGTTTGAAAGTACATACCATGGCAGCCCAGCAGTAGAGTGCTTTCCTCAAAGTCAGGGGTTGTGAGTTCTATTCCAGTGCAGGATGGGAAACTAAGTCCAGCTTTAATCCCCCATGTTTGGTAAATGTGAGGGATTCAGTTTAAGGAGTGTTGAGCTAGACTAGAAGAGGGCTATATAAAATCAAGTCCATTTATCATGCTAACGACATAGTACATATGTGTATCATCTTCCACGTATTGCTAAGTGAGTAAAAAGTGCAAGTGCTGTTTGGACATATTCCATCATTGAGCCACACCACTTCCTTTCAGCTCTTTGTAGGTTAATGATGACACAAACTTCTACTGATGTGGGGAACCACAGACAGCTCTTTTTTAAATGTAAAAATAAGCTATGTCCACCACCTTCTGCTTAAAATAGTGAAAAGTACTATGAAGTCATGAAAAATTAACCTCTTTAAGATCCATTTACATTTTAATTACAAATACATGGTGTTGCCATCAATCTTGAATTCTATGAAACTGAATCTAACGTACAATTTCCCTTGAACTTGAACTTGCAGCCTTCCGATCCAGCCATACTGCTCCTATCTTTTCTGCCCATTGATATTTTTTCATCATACTTTATCACAAGACAATGAGGAACAATTAAAAGAACATTACATATAGAAGCAATTTGACCAATCAAAATAACATGCCATGGGTGGAAAAAAACCCATGAAATAAGTAAATAGTAGTAGTAGTAGTAATAAGAGTGGAACTTAAGTTGAACCCAAATGGACAATTTGTGTAGCAATATGAACAGTTATAAAGCAAGCTAAAACCAAAGGCAATTAAATACTACATCCAAAAACTAAAAATATATAGCATATATAAGTTAGAGTACATTAAAACAATTCCAAGTGTGTTTGAGTGGAAAGCGGATGTTATCTTCTTCTCTTGTAGTTTAACAGTGAAATGGCTGGGGGCATGAACAAGTATTGGGAACTGGTGGTTTTGGCTAGTGCTTTTGTTCAAACGAATAAGAAGGCAAAGTCTGTAACTGAAAGACATGGGTGCTGTCAGACTGGCTGGATCCTACTTAAAAACCATGTTTGAAGCTTTCATATTCAGTAGAAATGCATTGCTTGAAATGTAATCACTGCTTACAGTGATCATGGTTATGGTGACCATAAGTCGCTGGATAGAATCCCCCCTAAACATTCTTATATAACGACCGTGTGTGTTGTTCATAGAGGATTGGGTTATGGCTGCAATCACAGCGTCATAATATACCACTGCAACTGTAGTTAATGTTTTCAGTAATTTGCATATGAAGCTGATAGTTGCTTTTAGTCATTATTCCCGAGTTGTTTATAAGGGTTGGAATACCTGCAGTCAGTCGAGACATGACTTAGATGAGCAATTAAGTGTTTCTCTCAGTCGGCATTGTGTTCAGATGAACTAATTCAACATTCTGTAATTTCCTTGCCTGGATTACTGAGCATGCATAAAGAAATGACCATTACCACTGGTCAAAAACTTCATTGCATGTCTTTTTAAATTAGGCCTCTCTTTGCTTGAGTATTATACATTTTTTAAACCAGCCAAATATAAAATGAACAGAGGGTCCCTTGCTCCCAGGTAGGTCTAAAAACAGCAGGGTTCAAAATGACTGTTGTTATTATTTGGCCCCAGTATGATTTCACTGGCCTACCTGGCAAAATACTGAAGAAAAAAAACGTTTCTTCTCAAAATGAATGTAATATGAGTGGTTGTACAAAGATATGAATGATGAACTTTTTAACAACTTTTATGTTCTGGTATAAAAGTCCAGTGTAAAATAGCAATTGTTTCACTTAAAGGGCCTTGACCTTTATTGTTCAAGGATGTGATTGTAACAAATTTAAATGGTCAACACAAGCAAATTTCGGTAGAACTGTAGCACATTCCCAGAACGTTTGCCAACTTCTAGGACTTTGAATACCTTCAATAGATAGCAGCTATCTGTGGTTACTGCACGGTTTGCTTAGGCTGCTAATGTGAACCAAGTCTTTGGGGACTTGTGTTATTGGCCTTCAACAACAGCAAAATCACTGATCTGGCTGTGTTTAGTAATGTAGAAATGTAGACTGCAGAAGGACTGTGTTGCCTACCTTGTTGTAGTCACTCTAACTCAGAAACTCCAGCTGAAATGTACAAATGATGAAATCATTTAAAAAAAGCCAAAGCATTGCACATGAAATGCTTGTTGATTTACATTTGTCTCAATATCTCCGATACATTCTCTACACCATTGGGTTTCATTGCTTCTTGTTTTCACTTGTATATCGTCAATTCTAGTGGATATGTTGCTGAAAATTATTGTGTCGTCATTCTGTGTGAAATACCTGTGAGAGCCATGAAACCAGAGTCAACTTCCATGTACGTGAGAACCAAACGGCCAGTACACTGATTCTGATATATTCATCAATGTGCTGTTCTAACCACCAGCTTAGGTCTTTTTGTAAAATCAATTCACATTAGCCCGAGAAGAAAAAGGAAAAAACAACAACAGGATGACTATTCAGAAGACCTTTTAGTCTATCAATTCCTCCAGTACATTTCATGCCAGTCCATCCATATAAGGGGTAATGGGCTTTAGGTGCTGTAAGTTGTAACCACATGCTTTGAGGCTTCTCTCTCTTCCCTCAATCAGTCTTATGAAACTGCTATAAATGGTACAAAATGTGGGTGATTCATTTCTTTCTATTCAAGGAAGTTGCTGTGTCAAAAGGTGTAAACTTCCTATTATAGTAAGTTGCAAAAGTGTGATTTGGCAGAGAGACATCTAATTGTAAGGCATAGTAGACCAATGTCAAAACAGAGAGGCCAGACAGAAGATCACCCTGATTTAGACGATCAGGAAATATGTTTCAAATCCTCAAAGATCCATCAGTTTACTGTTTATATGGAATGGATGACTGCTTTGGCCTTGGCAGGCATTTTTAGTGAGTGAGAAAGTCTTTCAGTATCTGTTAATGTGAGATTAGTCTTCATGAGTTTGGCAATGGCGTTTTCCATAATCTGTGGATTAATCTTGGCTATATAGGGTACAAAGGCATTAAGTTAGTGAAGGCTTGCCAATTTAAAAGCAAGTTCAATAAACCTTAACTTTTTTGAGCAAATTCAAGTTTCTTAAAAATAAAGTATGGAATCAATGAATCTGCAAGTCGCATTACATATGTGGCATATCAAGGTACACGGAGATGTATTAACAAATGTATTCACTCGCTAGGGCTTTGTTTGACCTTTTTGTAGGGACATTTCTTGGCCATCAAGATTTTATAATAATGTCAACCACATGCAATAAACAGCCAGAAAGAGCTTTATAGGATGAATGAAAGTATGCCATACAGAAACAATACTGGCTAGACAGTCATTTACTTGGACTCTTTGTGCAATGTGTCTATTGTCAGCACAGCTGACCCTGAATTACATATCCCAACACCATGCTGTAATGCATTAGTCCACAGATTGAGACTTTGGGCTCTCCGAATACAATCGGTGATACAGAAGAAGCACAATCACCAGCAGAGATTAAAGTAGGCATGGCAATGGTACACATTTAAAACTTGTTTTGCTGTCATAGAAACTGCATTGTGACAAAATGCTCCCCTCTTAAATCAGTCGCTTTGTAAACAGAGTTGAGGTGAGGTTAACGGAAACTCAGCCATGGGTGTCCTTTTTCCGTAACAGACCATCTTTCAAACCAACATCTCTAAGGGAAAAAAGCCAGTGCTAAGGATTTACTCAGTTTGCATGTATGTTAAGCTCGTTCAATGTGTATCCTAATCATAAGCTTACACAGCACAATAATTTACCCTGATGTCTGAGGCACATCTCTTGCTTAATTTTGTTATTTGAAAGTTTCAGTAATCGGTATTTGAGATTTCAATTGATTAATTTAACTCATGCACAGTGTCAGGTTCAAGTGCCTTGACCGTTGAAAGTCACAGTTGAACTGTGCTGACTCCAAGATGATGACCATCAAGACTAAATCAGAGGTCTTTATTGTCCCTGCCTCTCTACCTCTTACATGTTAGTGTTTCAACTTTCATTACAAGCAGATACACTTAAGTGGCCCACCTAATGATTGAATATGCAAAGCATGCCCCGGAGAGGTAGTGGCCTGATGAGTGCACAGCAAACTAGCCCTAGCAACACCTTTGCCGAGAGTGAGAGGTGTATGAATGTTGATGGAAATGGTAAAAATAAGGAAATGGTGCTGATGAAAATGATGGACAGATATGGAGAGGGAAGAGGAATGGTGGTGTTTTTGGTCAGAGGAAGGAGGGGGTTTCTGTCGTCCTTCACCTGCAATGCAGTGTTGGAATGTACTGGCCAATCATGTGTCGACTATAAGGATAAGGGGCGTGGCTTGCAGACTGAGGACAGCCAAGGAGAG
>OMLC01043086.1:0-17434 GCA_900302585.1 Regalecus glesne | reverse complement strand
GCATGCTGAGAGAGAGAGAGAGAGAGAGAGAGAGAGAGAGAGAGAGAGAGAGAGAGAGAGAGAGAGAGAGAGAGAGAGAGAGAGAGAGAGAGAGAGAGAGAGAGAGAGAGAGAGAGAGAGAGAGAGAGACAGAGAGAGAGAGAGAGAGAGAGAGAGAGACAGAGAGAGAGAAATGCAGCCAAGAGTCAGTGCCAAAGCCTCTCACCCCTCCCTGTGAGGTCATGGTTAGCTAGAAGTGGAGACACTGTCTGATGTTGTCAGTAACAGCTAAATGAACAGTAGCCTCAGAGGACACCTTGGGGCAAATCATGTGTGCCCCAAGGTTGTAGGGGGGTTTGGCTCAAATCCATTCAATACAGCAAAACAGAAGGTACATTATAGGAACAACATAAACTCAGAGTCACTTTCATATGATGCTTGTCGGCCTGAACTAGCCATTATCAGGAGATCCATCCATCCGCGTTCAACTCCTTATCTGAAGTCGGGTCGCGGCATCATGCTGGAGCCAATCCCAGTATTCACTGGGCGACAGGCAAGGAACCCCCCTGGCCAGATCACCATTCCCTCATATGGCTTGAGCAGTTAGGGGTTCGGTGTCTTCCTCAAGGACACTTCACTGTTAGCATATCCTTCCACTTAAGTAAGTGTGAGCTTTAGTGCCTTCAGTCGTCAGACCACAGCCTTGCATCTGTGTGTCTCTTTGGCTTCAACTTGGGTGTCTACTGATGACCAACAGCCATAAAAACCCAAACTATGAGCTGCCACCATTCTTCTCATGCAGGTTCTGAGAGCTCCTGTGTGGAAGCTGTGAAAGATGTGAGCATGTCTCCCTCATGTGGTACTACCAAGATGGAGCACCAGACTGGAACCTGGCCCCACGTGGTTGCCCAGCAACAGAAGGGAGTACTGCGTTTTCGCCACAAGGTGGCAACAAACACAAAGAAAAAAAACCTACCAGGAACACCGGAAGTAGGCCTCGGCTGTGGAGGACCACTGAACCTGAAGCATGAAAACCGGTATAGTGAAGGGCCATTTAGAATTCCTACAAAACATTTAAAACTCACAGTAAAGTCAGGATGTGAGAGAGTGAGCACTTGGCATGTCTTTGCTGTGTGTTCCTGATTTCCACACGGTTCTCCAGAGCCTCTACTGTTTCTGCTTTTGTACACCCCCCCCGCCCTTCCATTCTCCACACACCATTTCACTTTCAGCTAAAACAAGAGGAGCGAGTCAGGCCTAATCAGTACCCAGCAGCAACGGGGACCCAGGCCTGGCTCGTAACCCTGATGAAGGGGGTCACGGAGCGGAAGGAAAGCCACAGGAAGGCCCTCGCTGGTACAAATTAGCCAACACATCCTCCATAATGACCATTACTTTAAGGTGAGGGCAGAAAAGAGAGATTCAATATTTGACATTACAAGACATCTTATCATTACATTGTGTAAAATCAAATGCTGCAGGTTGATGCAAAAGTTGAGTTTTTATAAGGAAAAGCAGGGGAAAGCTAATTAATTATCATTATTATTATTATTATTATTAATTTGGTCATTACTTTGGATAAGTGGTTGATGATGGATGATGGAGGACAAGTTTTCTATAGCCCACTGATGCAGACACATATGTTCACCAATACAAACTACCCTGATCCTCCGGAGAGAGCACTTCAACAAACACCCAAATCGGGCAACAAACCATCATTAAAACCCTGACCTGAGAACCTCTGGACTCCATATAGGACGTCAGGTTACACCAGCAAAGATCTACACGACCCCCCATCTTGTAAATCAGTGTCTCCCATCCCCTACATGTGGCACCGGGCCTGTCGCAGAGTGGGCGGGGCCAACTTCTTGGCGTTCAGCGGGCCATTCTGTGGCGTTGGGAAAACTTTATCGATCATGGAGCTGCACAGGTGAGCACACCTTTCGATTCCCGCCCTGACCTTCACCTGTGCTGAATCCTGTGTGTGTGCAAGTGGCTGTTCCTGAGATGAAATTAGAATAGAAATAAAGACGAATGGTCTTGTCACATGACTTTCTGCAGGGGCTGGGGATCGAACTGACAATCTCTGATTCCTAGACAACCGGCCTACCTCCTGAGCTGTGCGGCCCATAATGCATCTCTGCAGGCTCCGCTTACACCCCGGGTGGCTGGAGAGCCGCCCGGCGTGTGAGTAAGAGAGCAGGCAGACCGGCCTCTCACGCACATGAAAGCACACCGACAGGATGCACAAATCAACAGTTGCCGTGCAAATTAGGGCAGAGAGCAAGAACCGTTTCAAACAAACACAGCAGCAGCGGTGCAGCGGGCTTAGATGCACCCTCATCTTCTTTATTGCTCAGCTAATCACCCTGGAAGATGCCGAGTTATCAAAACCCAAAATACACAGTTCCTGATTATATTAACTATAATCAGGAACTGCAGCGTCTGATTATAGTTAATAAGCTAAATGACAACGCTCGCCCTGCGAATGGAGAAATCCACGTTTCGGAGCAAGCTTATAATCTGGAGTCATTCCCTTTAAGACGCATCCAGCCGAGCCCGGTTTAACGGGGACTTTTCTTTTTCGGCACCTGCTTTGTGGGCCGTGTCAGGGAGAACACAGCGGCCCGCCCGAGCCGTGTCGTCTGTCGCCTCGGTGTTTTCAGCAGCCCCAACCACTAAATGCCGCGTCGCGTCCCATGTGACGCATTTCTTCTCCCCGTCCTCGGCCTGCATCAGAGGGGGAGAATCTTAATTTGTGACACGTCATAGATAAAAATTCTGCCGTTCGACGAAGCCCTGAACCCGTGGGCCGTCAGGTCCATCTCCCAGTGTGCTCCCACAGCACCCCGACACTCCGCTCACCAGGCGTGTGAACGCACATCCCACGAGGATGGACCCGGAGCCCGCCACCCCGGCCGTATGACCACCGTCCCCTGCCGGCGTAGCTGCAGGGCCTACAACTGCCCCTACCGATGGCCGACGTGTGGCGTCTTTGCATGGTTTCTATAGCTTTGGCCATATTCAGCGACACTGTGGAAGGTGATGGGGAATTACGCAAAGAGCCAGGGCAGGGCGGCCGAGAGGGCGACAAAGACGCGGCGGCGGCGGCAGAGAGAGACAACAATGGCTGCTGAGAAGAAAGAGCTGGTGGTTTCGGGACACCCCGACATGAGCGGTCTGCGGCAGCCACTGACGCCACTTGCATAGTCACTCTCCTCTGAGGGCGGGGGAGGGTGAGGGACGCCACAATCTGTCATTACAGCCAGACCGTGGCTACATTTAGCTGCAGATACGGTAAGGAGGAGGGGCTCAGTTAGACCCGTTCTTCGGGAGTTGACCCCAGAGGGGTCACATCTGCAGCACCCGGAGATCAACTCCAGATCTATTCCCCACTGCCTTGCTCAGGGGCACAGGCAGGAGTATTAACCCTAATATCCATGTCTTTTGATGTTGGGAGGAAACCAGAGCACCTGGAGGAAAGTCACTCTGACACGGGCAGAACCTGCAAACTCCACACGGAGAAGACCTGGGATGGTCTGGGGTTTGAACCCACGACCTTCTTGCTGCGAGATAACAGTGCCAACCGCTGTGCCACCGTGTTGCAAGTGGTGCGACCACTCCCAGCATTAGAGCATTGCAAACTAGGGGCCCGCGGCCAGTCAGGGGTGGACGTGTGCTTTGGGAAACCGACGAGCCCGAGGACGCGGGTTCAAACCCACTAGAGGGTACCAGGAGACCCATCCTGCACAACCCCCACGCCTGCCCTGAGATGGAGTAGCGACGTGTGCAGGGTGTTTCTCCACCTTCAGTCCAATGAGTGCTGGGATCGGCTCCAGCATGACCCATAACCAAAACCTCAGATAATTGGTTGATGATGGATGGTTGGATGGTTGGATGGATGTTATGTACAAGGACAAATAAATAAAACTTCTGCTTATTCTTCTAAAAATAACCAAAGCGTCAACTGAAAAACCCTTCAAAAGCTGGTTTCACCACCATTCTCACGTTCGGACTCGTAGCGCCAGCGTCGACCTTCACCAATGGTGACGTCACTTCTGATTATGGGAGAAGTGCGTGTTTACTCCGAGTGTGGTGACCTGCGATGGTCCCGGCATTCGGAAATAGCCTTGAACCATCTCGGCTCTGAGATTTACTTCGTCGGACGCCAGTGAATCACTGTGCTGTTGCGTGCAGATTCTCCATCAAAGCGCGTCCCTCCCTGGAAAATAAACCTGCCCTGGCATCGGAAAAGCCACGGAGGCCGCACTAGGACCAGCGCTTTAATGTGCTGCTTCTTTGTGATGGAGTTATTTCGCATTGTGTGGCATGTGCTGCTCCCAATGTTATTGTTTCACGCAAAACAGAAGCTTAGCTTATCTGCGTGCAAACACAACACAGATCAAAGCACAAACCGAAGCGGGACATAATCTGCCGTGTCAGACATAACAGTGGACATCCCCGCCCTGGCCATCGACGTCTCGCCAGGGAAGCGTATACATAAGCGGGAGTATACGTTGGGCTGCGCTGACAACCTGGGGGACACATTAAGCTATGGAAATGGGTGGGGGGGGGGCTGCCGCCGTGTGAGGCGTGTTTGTGCTTTCGGCCTTACTTGTTATTTACTCTCTCCTGAAATGAGCCCCGTCCACAGACACAGGAAATGGCGACCGGACAGCGGGTGGTAAATTGTGCTTTAGCTGCACGCAACGCGGAGCGCTTCCAGCAGCTCCTTGAGTCTTCACACAGTGACGTAGTGTGAGAGTCCCGTGTAAGAAGCCCTCTGAATAAAGCGAGATGGATGCTCCTCAAAAGAAGACGAAACCAAACCCTACATCCCGTTCCAGGTCCTTTCTGTGGGAGGTTTGCTCTGGGTGCTCCGCTTTCCTTCCACAATCAAAAAGAGATGCATCCATCCATCCATCCATCCATCCATCCATCCATCCATCCATCCATCCATCCATCCATCACGTATCTAAAGTCAGGTGGCCAGGTCATGTTGGAGTCTATCCCAGTGCTCATTGGGTGAAAGGTGGGGACACCCTAGGCGGGTCACCACTTCATCTCAGCCCTTGAGCAGTTCGGGGTTCAGTGTCTTGCTTAAAGACAGTTGAGCAAAACAAGACATGCACGTTAAGGTTAACACTCCTGCCTCAACCCCTGAGCAAGGCAATAAGAAAAAGAAACCAGAAACGGTCCCCGGGTGCTGCAGCCGCTCCCTGCTCCTACAGAACAGGACGGGTTGAATGCACAAGACTAACTTCGCCGTATGAAGGTACGGTGACAAATGGCAAATGAAAAGAGCTTCATCTTATGATTCGACCATGTCACAGAAGGGTCCCTGTGACTTTGTACCACCTTTAATATCTCTCTCCCGACTTCTCATCTTTCGTCTCCCCACTCCAGAGTTCAGGATAAGCACGAGCACCGAGTTAACTCAAACAGCATCTTTGCAGAGTAGGAGGTAAAAGCCCGTGACACGAGGTGACCTCACAGCCCGACTCGTCTCTCTGCGAAGCTATATAAAGACACGGTTCCAGCTGCTGCGTCGACACGGTCACCTCATGGCAAGCACATGTGAAGCGTCAGTTTGTCTCTGTGCAGCGTGCATGAAAATAAACTCACGACAATTAAGTCCTCAGAGAGAGACGGAGAGCTGTCTCCAGCAGCAGCGGTGACGGTTTAAAGGGCAGTGTGGGAATGGTGCAATGAGCTGACTGTGGCAACTCCAGTGTGGTTCAACCCCGAGAAGAGTGAGACCAGGGTTTCCGGAACAAAACCGATGCCAGAGGGCAGGATGGCGCTGGTGACTTGCGGCCTAATTGGCTATAGAGTCTATGGAGCAATGACAACCGACGGTAGAGTCGTTGACTGAATTTGGGAAGCTCAAACCAGATTTTGCCAGTGTAAAACGGGACAGGATGAGCCCCAACGCTGAACCCTCACTTAACCACAGGTTCTATGGTGCCTCTGGCATCAGAGGAGCCTCCGACCCGAGCAAATAAGTGGCCGACCGGTCGGGCACAGGAAGCAGCGAGAAATCTCTCTAGTCAGGCTTCAACCAGATCTGGCAGAAGAGCCTGTCGTGGATGCTGAGGTAAATGAGTGGTCAGGGCCGTGGTGGGTTTGATGAGAGCACTATGGTATTTTTTGCATCTTAATACCAAGTTGGAAATGAAAGTGCTGATTTTAAAACCAGGTCCTATTTATAGGGACTTTTAGGATCACCGTCAAAACCAAGGCACATGTCCCTTCTTTACAAGACTGTCCCCCTTCCTTCGCAGGCAAAATTTATTTTTCTTTCCCTTTTCGGCTCGGTCTCCCATTCCTTCAGCTGGTAAAACCAAGCCAGAGGGACACTTTCAAGTGACTGCAAGCTGAGACAGCTGCGTGCGAGTGTTGTCGCCTGGCCTTCAGGGTGCCCACCATCTGGTTTCAGAGCTTCAGGACAAATGATGATCAGCTCTGACTCCACTGTGACTGGATTCTAAACCCTTCCTACGGGCACAAACCAACGGCCCGGCGGCTGATCTAGATTTCCTGTGCAGAAGGCCGGGAGGAGCGTGTGGCTTTGAAGTCCTCAGAGTCATTACGGCGTGGGGCGGGGTGGCCCCATGCCAGTGGTCATTACCGTTTTGTCAGGGAGCTCTCTGCAGAGCCCGCTGCACGGAGGCACATCTCACTGCTCCACGCCACAAATCGGCCAGCTCAGCTATACTCCGAGCCTTCCTGATTGGAGCTGACCGACCAGCTGACCTTCACTTTGACCCTGGTTCGGCCGTGAAGCTGCACTACCTCAACAGAACAGACTCAAGTTCTTTTAACAAGTGTGTAAAAAAAGTAGCCCGTCGGCTAAATCTGGCAAATGCATGCTCTAAATGTCCATGAATACGCCCCGTTCCCATAAAAGGAGTTCTATTTATGTGTTTCCTTATCATGTGAGTGTCCCAGCCAGTCAAATTCACATGCTTTGAACATGCGACCTCACATGACAGCCAGTGACTCGATGTTGAACTGCTTCTGTGCAGCTCATCCAACAGGCCCCTGGGACAAAGCCACTTGTTTTTTATACCCAGGCCAGATTTGAGACCAGGCTTTGTGGGATCCTTCCTGGTCCACTCTGATTCCAGCTATCCTCAGTAGTAAAGTGCATCGGCAAAAGGCTTGAATGTACACTAATTATACCGCCTTTACCGTGCTTTTATGCCACGCAATTGTCGCAGTCAACACCATGAGAATCAAGGCTTTGAACCCTCCTGTTATAACCTCTGGATAACTGAGGAGGAGGAACCTCGGGGCCACTTTAAGAGGGCCTACTAAACAGCATTAAGAGCACCACAAACTTCTGCGACCTGGTGCAAATCCACTTGGAGTGACATGGTGGGATTTGGTGGGAGCTGCTCAATGGTGGGGCTGCGGTGGCTCAGAGGTACAGTGTGTGTTTCCCAGTCACGGGTAGTCACGGGATCTGACCTCACCGCGGGGTGCCAGGAAAAGGGCATCTGGCCTTAAACCCCCCCCTCCATGCTCAGTAAATGTGAGGCATACGAGGTAAAGTCCTGTGAGAGGTTGCTGGACAACAAAAGGGCTGTATAAGAAGTCCATTAACCATTAAGTGAGGGGAGGAGCTTGATTTGACTGACAGCCAATGCTGGCCAGCCATTCAAAGAAGGCTGTGGAGATCCATATGCGGTTGGTGGCAGTAGATGGATGGAAAGCAAATTTATTTGGGGATAGGGGATGGACTCCTGGTATGTGGGTTCGAACCCATTGAGGGGCATCAGGAAGGCCATTCAGCCTTAATCCCCCACGCCTGCCGTCAGATGGAATGACGGCCTGTCCGGGGTGTTTCTCCACCCTCTGCCCAATAAGCACTGGGATAGGCTCCAGCAGATCAGCAACCTGACTTTGGATAACCGGTTGATGATGACAGGACATGACAGGACATGACATCTTACATTTCATGGGACTTCTCATGCGTCCTGGGCTCTCATGCTAACTCGGTTAAAAGTCTCGGCCTCGCGTCTTCACGAGCTCAGTCAGCTCTCGGCAGAGGATGTACCACCAACAACGCGAGTGCTAAGTTAAGACATCGTTTTAACAGCTCGGAGAACTTGAGCCAGAAGTTGGAGAGGAAACACGAATGAAATGAATGAACATTAAAAATAGAATGAAAAGATGCTGATAAGCTGGATGTTTAACTGCTGCCCTCAAACGCTGCCAAATTTCGGGTAGGAAATAAGTGAAAATATTCGAAAACCTCACTGCGCCCCAGCAAAACCAGATGCATGTGATATGAAACGCCTTTCTCAAGCCACCGCGATGGGCGTGAGAATAGCTTGTGCTGCTCCACGCACACTCACACTCATGTCTGCTATCTAGCCATCAGCTGCGACCCGAGCTACGCCAGGCGAGGCTTCGTGATTCAGGAGATAAATGCTATTTGCGACTTGCCCTTATTCATCCCCGATGAGAGGCCCTCGATTCCACGGAGAGAGAAAAAAACAAAAAAAGGAGTTCTTTTGAATTTCCATAGAGCATTCCTCCCACTGTACTAAGAATGGTACACGTGAATTCTTCCCAGACCAACACCTAAAATAAAATCCAAACCGACAAAAACAACAACAGACCTGAGCGAGGGGAGCAGCCCGGAGGAGGAAATCCACATGGATTGCCTTCTATTTAGGATGAGGGCCACCGGGGCTGATAAGCACAGGTTTTAGTAGTACCATAAAGACATCCTACAGCTTGATGGTGCGGATGCTGACGGTAAGATTTAATGGCAGTCAGGACGGTACGACAGAGACGGACATCCTAAAGATGGGAAGGGTTGTGCGGTGGACATAAACCTTCATGGGAATTCCGGAAAGTTTGTTTTTCTACGGTTGGTCAGGGTCAGGCTCGAAAACTCTGAAACCATCTTGAGGTAAAACCGCTAACCCCTGAAACTCCAGCATGGTTGCCCCACGACGCGAGGGTCCCGGGTTCAAAGCCCGTCCCGGGTCCTTTCCGTGTGGAGTTGGGATGTTCCGGATGTGTCCGTGGGGGTTTCCTCCCAGCGGCACAAAGACACGCTGCCTGTGCCCCTGAGCAAGGCAGCAGGAAAAAAGACCTGGAACTGGTCCCTGGGGGCTGCAGGATGGGTTGAACGCAGAGGAGAAAGTACGTCGTATGTATGGACAATGACAAATGAATGAAGAAAATAGAACTGACTTAACTTGACTACGGCTTCTTCTGAGCGTCTCCACCCAACTACCCACCTATGATACAAAACACGTGGCTCGATTCAAGACCCGAGCCGGGGGAGGATGAACTGCATCAACACGGTGGCCGTGCTGGGATCAGAGTCCCGCCGTGGTGTTTCTCCCTCTCTGTGTGGATTGGTGTCGATGGGTCCATCTTTGAAAGCCAAACAGATCACCGGGTTCTTAAATAGCTCTGAGCTGCGTGCGTCCAGGGTGTTTACCCACCGGACAGCAAAGCAACACTCTTCTTTGTGTCTTTTCCTCAACCCTATTTATTCTGGGAGCTTTGTAATTTGGTAAACAGCCGCCATTCCTCCCAGAAGAACGCAAACATGCTGGTGCTGTAGCTGTCTAAGATGGCGGCTTTGGCTTCCGGCGCTCGTTTCCCGCCATCAAGTCCCAACTTTACCCCCGCAGAGGGACTCCGGAGGCAGTTTTATCGTCTAGCCCATCATCACAAATGACAAAGGTACCTCGGTGGTGGCATCGGATGAGGAACAACTCCCTTAAAAACCTTTAAGGATCTCTCTCCCAAGACCCCGCCTTTCGGCCAATGAGGACTGAGATAGGCCCCGGTTCCCCCACCACCCAACTTCGGGTAAGCGGTTGTCGATGGATGGATGGATGGATGGATGATCATCATCACCATCTCCATTTCTAGGGAAAGTGTTCATTTATGAACATTGAGAACATAAGTATGCCACATCTTGCCAAGCACATAAAACATGGTGGCAGCGACTTGCCGCGGCACGGATCTGAAACAAACCAGGCGGGCTCAAGGTGGTCACGAGCCGTTCGGGTCTCCTTGTAAAATGGCAGAAATAATCCTACCGGAACTCCCGTCCTGTAAATCTGGGAACATGCTGGCCGAGGTGGCACGAGTCCGACTGAATGCTGAAGGATGTGGTTTGCGAAGCCAATTTTAAAAAGGGACTAATACGACGAGTTTAATGTGTCCAATCGCCTTTTCACCCTCCGGCGAACTGATAAAGCGATAGCACATGTGGCGGGAAGGAGGAAAACTCAGCGGTATAGTAGTGGTCATTGTGCTGCCGGGACTTAAATAAGTGACTTTAAACTATGCCATTATGTAGTTATGATGGAGCTTAAAACGACAGTAGAATCTGATTTGGAGTCGCTTAGAGAGGAAGAAATGAGACGTGTCGTCCCTGGCCTCGACTCCATCCTGTCCCGACCCCGATGTTGAAGGTATTTCCCAATGCATAGGTTATACTTTATCACCAGGGGAGCAATAAAACTGCATGGCATTATAAATATAGATTAAAAGTATAACCCAGTGGGGGACTGGTTTAAGGCTCTGGTTGGTATCCACAATCCCAGTTAGCCTATGGTCGACCATGCCTGTAACCGGGATCTTTGTCTTCGGGGTCCCTGTAATTGCACCCACACACACACACACACACACACAGCCTGGAGGTCCAACTCCGGTCCTTCCACTCGTGACTCAACGTGCCTCTTAGTGGCCTTCTGGGTTTATTAAAACGTTAAATCTGCGCACCAGCCACTTCCCCAGCCAGGACGGTCTATCTTTAGTGCCCACTTTCCACCCGTCCCACCAGCCCAGTCACTTCAACCTGCAATTATTTTCCTCCTTTCTCTCAGTCGGCGTGGCATCCTCCAAACACCGGGGCCGAGCGGAGACAACAGGCTCCCGACGAGGAAAACATGTTCGGATCCGCCTCCCGGACGGAGACCGTTGATTCAACAGCCGCCACTGTAACTCCGTGGATGCCGATTTGCCGATAGCAAGGTGTCACCGGAGCATCAGGTTTCTGCTCCTCGGCCGTGAGGTCGCAGCGACATCAGCAGCCGCGCTGACAAAACGCTGACTGCGCGGATACCCCGCCGCGCGGTAACAACCGGGGCAAATCGCTGCACGGGAGCTTCCCCGTCGCGTGCACATTTCATAGACAATCTACGAGAGGACCGAAAATAAGCATAATGGCCGTAATTATGTCAATTTAGCAGCCGCTGTGACGCCTGGCAGCGGGGCAGGGAGAAGGTGTATTCAACACGTGAGCGGTCTGAACAGGCATCAGAACAAACAGCTGAATGGCAGGAAAAGGCCTCAGCAGCCACCTGAGAGGGAGGCGGTGAGCCTATGAAAGGGAATTTATTGAGAGAGGGCCGTTTTCTGTGCTGTGATCGGTCTCCACGTGGTGGGGCGGACATGGATCTAGATGGTGCACGGGATGCGTTATGGAACGACTATCCCATCAAATGAAGGTGGGAAATGTCCCCCCCCAAATAAATGAGAAAAAGCCCCCCTGTGCTGTGCACCGTAGGGCCACTCGGTGAATGGGCAGGATGTAAAATCTGACGCTGAAGAAGAGCAGACTTCACCGATACTCCGCCCACGGGCGTGAGCTGGGTAGGTCAGTGTGAGGCTGATGGGAACTGAACAGACAAAGAAGCTGGAACGTCACCTCTTCTCCAAATTCCCAATAAATCCCGTCCTCCTCCTTCATCAACGCCCTCGATGTGCAGTTCCACAACCACACACGCCGATCCGGCCATGAAGGTACCGGTGCGGTCGCTTGGTACCAGAGCGTCGCCTTTTCCAGGCCTCGGCTGTCGTATGCGTTGTGTGGTCGTAGGGTTGAGCGAATGTGAGGGACCAAGGCACGGGCCTGTCGGCCGTGACGGTGATGAAGAAGGCTTCCGTTCTACCTCACTCGAACCCAACCCCACGACTTCCTCCATCCTCAGAGATCTGCAGGCTCTCCTGCACCGCAGCCTCATGGCCACCGTCAGCAGCATCTGATGAGGCTCTTTTTGGCCTTAAGGAGCAGCTTAGCTCAGGAGGTTTGGGTGGTCATCGAGCAATCGGGAGGATTGATGGTGCGATCGTAAGGTGAGTCAAAGTGTCCTCGAGCAAGACACTGAACCCCTAACTGCTCCCTGGGCACTGCAGCTGCTCACCACGCCTACTGCATCCAATAGGACGGGTTACATGCAGAGAACACAATTTGATGTATGTGTGCAATGGCGCATGGATGGAATAAAACAGTTTTAGTGGCGCACAACCGAGGTCACTGGAGTGTGTCCTCTGCATCCTATTGGATAGGAGCAGTGAGCTGCCACCATGTGGCACACCTAGGAAGCATTATGGATTCAGCATCCTGCTCAAGGACACCTCGATCAACATGCTTTCTGCAGGGAATAAAAAGTTGGCTGCTGCTTCTTTGTCTTCATCTTCTTCTCCATCTTCTTCTTCTTCTTCTGGCAATCTCGTGAACAACAATATGGCTCCAGGTTTGCCTTTTCGGCAGGTCATAAAAAATATTTTATAACCCAATTTTATAATTCGTCAGGACCAGGTAGTATTTCCAGGACGTCTGTTCCAGTAAAAATAATTGTGGAGAGAAACGGGTCTTTTCTGAGGCAGTTTTCCTTCCGTGATGGGCGTGAGGAGATGGGCCTCTTTCCATGCTGTCCGACACCACCCCTGCCCCGTGACCCCGGGAGCTAAAATCTATTAAAAAGAGTGCTATGTCCCGTCTGCAGGAGGGCCACCGCGTAACAAGGGTTGCCAGAGACACTAGCGTGAGGTCAGACCCTTCCCACAACCTAGGAGCAGAGGAAAGAAACTTTATGTCATTCTGTCTCCTCTGCATCTCACTCATCCTATCGTGTAGCGCCAGTGAGCATCTGCAGCACCTGGGGACCGACTCAGCTCTTTTTCCTGCAGCCTTGCCCAGGGGCACAGGAGGGACTATTGACCCTGACATGCACGTCTCAGATGGTGGGAGGAGACCCCGACACACACGGGGAGAGCACGCAAACGCCACAAAGAAAGGACCCGGGATGGGATTTGAACCCAGGACCTTCTTGCTGTGAGGCAACAGTCCTGACCACCGGGTCACCAATGGTGACTTTGAGACCCTGACAACTCTCCTGCAACCTGGATGATCCTGAACTCCTCTTCCACCTCCTTTCAGCAGGACTCGTTCCAGGAGTCGGGCCATGTGTCTACATAGACACTGGATTCAAATGACATGGTGCCCCAGATTTAGACTTGCAGGAATTAAATCTCCACACACCCAAAAGAGAGAGAAAGCTAAATAAACAGAGACCAGATCCAAATGAAATTAAAACGCAGTCAGAACCGCGGTGCGGTCGACCGCCACTTTCATGGTGAAGCGCCCGGAGCTCGCGGAGTTGCTAAGTGTGGACTCCGCCTCCCCTGCAGCTCTGTCATTTCACCGAGGGAGTCCGCCAATGCTCCCCGTGGCTCGGCGCCCCCTCCTCCTGCGGCCTGCTGAAGCCGTGACAGTTGAAATAATACGCCGTAGAGAGAAATAAAGACAGATTATAAAAGACAAGTGTTTCCTGGAGCCTCGGTTATAACACGCCCGTGCTGTGCGACTCGGCCGTGTAAATGACAGGGCTCAGGGAGGATGACGTCGGCGCCTCCATCAACCAGACGGCGGGGTGATTAAAAGAAGGCGGGGAAATAGCTCGCGGATTAAAACGCATTACGAGCGGCATCGTCAACTAGCCTGAGGGGCGGCCGCGGCTCCTTCATATCTGCTGCACCACCACAACCGTGTAATCACTCAGGGTGGAGGCGATGTGGTACGCATGTACGGTGATGACAAAAGACACGTGGGGGATTTACTGTGGCTGGTTTTCAAAGCTGCGGAGAGCCCCATGATGTCCCATGTAAAGCCGAGAGCCCTTCATCGGACGCCCCTGCAGCACCGAGGGCCGGCGTGGCTCAGTGGGTAGGTAGAGCGGGTCAGCTAAGGTGGGTTGATGGTTTGATCCCGTTGCCCACTGCTCCTGGACAACGGGATTGGTTCAATCCGTCCGTCCATCAACTGCTGACCCGACGTTGGGTCACCAGGTCACGGTGGGGCCTCCCCCTGTGCTCATTGGACAAAGGGTGGGGGGACGCAAGCAGACAGACCACCGTGCCATCTCAGGGCAGAGCAGTTAGGGGCTTCAGTGTCTGGCCCCAGGACACTTGCAAAGGAGAGTTTTCATTGTAGGAATGAGAGGACCACTTTGACCTGTCCCAACTAGGCCCAAAGGGAACATATAACATGGCTGTCCTTCCTTCCATCATGTCCCACCTTCATATATAGCCGGAGCTGAAGCAGACTTTGAGACCAGAAGCTACACTTGAATCTGAACGAGCTGACTAAGACCTTTTTACTATAGCAACCTCTGCGTAGCACACAGGGAGGGATCGATCAGCCGGTGAACATCTCCACTGTGTTCTAAAGGCCTTCCCATGCTGGTGTCTCACCCAAACTGGCCGAGGGGTTTGAACCAGAGGACTCGCCTTCAGAGTCTTTCCTCTTCCGACCCCTTTGCCAACCTCCAGGGTGAAGCCTGCCACAATCAGACCACCACCAAGTCTGCACGACTCAACTCTGCCCCCTGCTGTCCGAGAAGAGCCACTGCCGTGTCCCAGAACAGCGTCTGCGAGTCGAGGCAAGTTATGAGCGTCCAGACCAAAACACATAAACCTGCACAATTTTGTGAGATTACACGGGTTTAGAAAGGGCTCATAATTTCAGTTATCAAGGTGCCATCATCACGGATTTCACAGTGAAATTCAGACGAGGAAGCTGCAGAATTAACTCTTGGAAAGGTCCTAGTCATCACATTTAGGATAGTGGAGCCTGTATAATTTGCCATCAGCCCTCCACCGGGTCAGACAAAAGAACAAATATAGAGTCTTGAATTGATGCTATTTTTATTTTCCTCCACCAGCAAGCTGGCAGAAAAACAACAGCAACCTGGGTTTAGCTCAAAAATAGGACCAAAATACCAGGGGGAGCATCTCTGACCATCTCTGCTCCGAGTCTCCAGACGGGAGAACAACATCGTCAGACACAAGTCTTTATTCCTCCACCAGCCCACCCCGTCAAAAGTCATTCACGCACAAACGCCTTTATTCCCCACGAGGAAATGAGTGGACGGCGTTTGAGCGGACTGACAAACGGACCGCCCGAAAAGGGAAACCAAAGCGAGCCGAATCAGGCGGCCCGTCACAAAGCACACGCAAAGCCGCCCAAATGCCGGGATGTTCGGGATGAAAACCCCCAACTCAGAGACCCGAAGACCCTCAAAGCAAACTGAGCGGGAACCGAGACGTGTGCCAAGACGGCGCGCGCCATGAGGAGAAATGTCCTCCCCCTGGAAGAGGACTCTCCTCAGCACTGCTCCACTGAGGGTGAGAGCAGGGGAGAGAGGACACAGACGGAGAGCGTGAGAGACGGCAGGAGAAAAGGGAGGGGAGGCGGTCTTGCTGATGTGACATGCCTCCCTGAGGACACGGCACCCCTCATTACGGATGACATCAGAGCAGGGAGGGCCTTCCCTTGGCTAGGTAGATCCTCCATGCAGGATGCTGGAGGCTGACTTGGTATAAATACCTTGAGCCCGGCGCCCTGGGAAGCAGCAGCTGCCGCTCAGACAGACTCCACACCTAAAGGATATAGCAGCACTGGCCGGGACAGCAGCAGCCTTCCAGAATAGCTTTGAGTTCTTCGGAGAGTAAAGCTTCAGGTGAGGTGCACCTCCTCGGGCTCTCAGACGGCACCGAGGTCAGGCCTCGCCGCTCGCAAGCCCGGTGAGCCCGGCAGCAAGCGGCGAGGCCTCCGTCTCCTCAGCGAGGAGCGTGATGTCGAGCAGAGACGGTCATCTTGATCCGGGGGGGGAGGGGGCGGCGTTAAGACCCCAATAAGCACGCTAGTCAGGGGCCAAGGCCGCGTTGAGACCCCAGATGATTTTTTTTTGCTGAAATCTCCAGATAAGGCTTACGAAGAACGGGACAGACGAGATCTTGCACGAGATCCCTCTGCACCGTGTGACCGCAGCCTTCCTCTTAGGTCCTGAGGCTGGTTTCCGTGGTGACTGTCCAGCTCTCTCTGCAACCCGCCAATCACTGTACTTTGGTTAGCGTGTGACTCGGTGTGGGACTGCTGCTGTTGCATGGGGCCGGCCCGGCCACAGTGAATACCGTGACCGTGCCGGTCCACCTCCACTCTGTGGGCCGGTTTAAAATGGGTCGGGACCAAGAGGGACGTGTGAGACCTTCTCGTAAACCGATTCTGTCTTTTGCAGGTTCAGCTTCAGAAGATGGACCGGAGGGTAACCAGCGTTCTCCTCGTCCTCCTCGCTCTGGCAGACGCCACCGCTGACAGGTACTACCATGTGCCCAAGATGGCCAAGCAGCAATACCCCGTCAAGAGCGTCGGTAAGTCACCCGTCTCGCTTCTCCTTTTGCACGTTGCTCAGGTCCCGGCGGCGGGGGAGGAGGAACGGGATATCTCCACGTCCGGAAAACACACACGTAGTCGCAGGGCAAAGAACTGAAAATCTAGAGCACGGCAGCGAGGTCGGCACACTGAAGCACTCCCGAAACCGATTCACGTATTCAGTGTGCCGACCTCGATTCCTTCCACCGGGCCACGTTTGAGGGTGGGGTGAGAGAGATGCTGAGGTCAACAACTCAGGGAACACCCGGGGTTTAAATTCCACATGGTCGATCTGGCACCGGGTGGAAATATGGCTGGCCACCGGCGCAGCGCTGGCTTCCTCTCTAGGTCAGAGCTGAAAACCCAGCCAAGCCTCTCCTTCGTCTCCGGTCGTATCAGCCTGCCCGCAGGAACTCCCGTCATGCCTCGTGGACTCTGTGGCTCCTTATTTTACTGCACAGCATTAAAACAAACGCAGGCCGTCCCGAGTGGGTGACGTTAAGGCCGAGGACAACCGAGGTTGTACTTTAGGGAGTCGGTTTCACACTTCTGAGGTATCTCAGGTGTGCGCTGAGGCACTGCAGAGCAAGGCAGCGATGGGGAAAGCCGAATCTCACAGTCGGCAAATGGTTGCACGCATTCGCCTGCAGCCTGGACGTTCTCACGTCCCGCCGTCAACTCATTCCTCATGCAAACACCGGGTACAGCGAAAACGTGACTCCGTCTTGAATCGGTGAATAAGTGACCGCCTTTCGGCATGCACAGGGACAATATTTCAGTCACGGCTCACAAAGGCTTCAACCGCACGACTGATGTAAAAAGGCACGCGAAAAGAAAAGCACCGGTCATGGATATTCACCTTCGCACCCCTCCGCCTCCCTTATGAGCAAACGTGGACAGATGCTGCAGGTTTGAACCCACCATGGGGTGTCAGGAAGAGCATCTGGCCTTAATCCCCCAAGCTCAATCTGAGAC
>OMLC01043084.1:0-11928 GCA_900302585.1 Regalecus glesne | reverse complement strand
TAACCCCCCCCCCCCCGTCCAGCTCCATCTAAGTCCGTGTCCACCCTGCAATGTGAAGACTGATCCTGACACGTAAAACAGGCCTCTGACTCTGCTTTGGCCCTTAGTGACTGAAGCACAGAATGGTCTTTCTCTAGTGTTTTCTGCCAGTGTGGCTCAGGGGGTGGAGCGGTCGTCTGGCCATCAGAAGGTTGCAGGTTCAATCCCAGCACCTGCCAAGAAGTGTGTTGAAGTGTCCTTGAGCAAGACACTGTTCCCTTAACTGCTCTGCCTTGTAATGGGCTGCCAACCTATACAGGGTGTTACCCGCCTTGCACCCAATGAACACTGAGATAGACTCCAGCTCCCTCGCGGCCTGACGGTTGACAATGGGTGGATGGGTGGATGGACGGATGCTGGATGGATGGATGGCGTTTTCTGCCCAGTTCTTAAGACTGATGCTGTTCGATTGGCTGAGAGCTAATTGGAGGATGTGGGTTTTCTCCCCCCCTACTCTCCTTTGAAAAGTTGGATCTGCATCTTTGGAGAAGTTGCATGTACCTGCGTCTTAAAGAGAAAAAGCACTGGCAGCCAAACTTTAATCAAACAGCTTGTGAAATTCCACACAGATGCTGAAAGAGTGTAGACGAGGTAATCTGTGTTGTATAGGGAATGCTCACGCGCACCCCCACCCCGCTCACGCTGTTTATCTTTGTGAGTTGAAAAATGTTTCCCTGTTGCGTTTAATGTGTCGTCAAAGCAGAGAGGGCGAAAGCGCTACTCTCTAATTTCACATGTCATCTCTCTCCAAATCGCTTCAAAGATGAGGACGGTGCCAAAGATTTCCTCCCTTTTCCTCCTCAGCTTTCTTTTCTCTCCACCCCTTCTTTCTTTCTTTGCCGCCTTTTCTTATTCCCTGAGTTGTCGCCGCTGTTGCCGTCAGCGTCCGCTCAGCGCCAGGAAATCGCGGGCATCTAAACAGCAGCACACAATGTCTTAAAAGGGCTCTGGAGTTTTACTTTCAGATGTCAGTCCAATAGCACACATCTGCTATGCACCGTGCATCTGCTAGACCCCCCCCCTCCTCCTCCTCCAACACACACACACACACCCTCATCCCAGGGAGCAGGGCACAATGATTGAACTGAGGACAGAAAACATCCTCATTATCGCGGGCAGTAAGCAAGCTGGGCTCCCAAACAGGCCCTTTTGATGCATTCACTTACTTATCTATAGTCCAGTGTAGTGCAGCTTCAGTACACACACACATAAACACATATGCACACACACACACACAAAAGCATGCAGATTAATGTGTACACACGCACATGCACACATCCCCTCAGCTCCCCGTGACACTGTGTCAGACAATTGTATTACACAGCCATTGTCTAAACTCCTGCTGGGAGACGGGCTCAGATTCTCCATCCCTGACCGGTATTGGAGATTTCAGCAGTCTTTGCTTGAGACTGTCTGCCATGGCTCCAACTTCATATAGGAAGCAGCAGGTGTCACATCACAGCAGGGATCCAGCCACACGGGAAGGTCACTTCTCTGTCTTTTACACCCATGTGCAGCAAAGCACCCTGACAAACTGACAGGACGAGCTGACACGGTGCTGATGCTGTACAGGCGTGCTTGACCGCTGAACAACTGCTGACGTGGTTGTTGACATTTCCCTTTTTCGAAAGTCGTTGACAGACAACTTCAGTCCCACTCAACAGGCATGAAAGGAAGAACACCACACCACGTTCTTCTCTGATCCTTCAAGGAGGCCACCGATATCGACAAGCTGCTCTACTCGGTGTAAAGCCCACAAAATGGGAGAAGAAAGTTCGAAACTTGCTCAAATCTGCTTTGGTTCTCCGGTTTGGACGTTGTTGGGACACTTATAGTCAGGGTATTAAATGCTTGATCTTGCCTGGGTAATCTAATCAGCACGGAGATGAAGTGGTTCGAGCATCTTGTCAACAGGACCTTTCTCACTGGCTGGTCTTTCTGGGAAGGCCCGTCACATAACTGACCTGAGAGCAGAAATTAAACCTTTGCTGTTTTACCTGCAGCTAGAGTTTTCTGCCCTTGTCGGATGAGAATACCCCTGCAAGCAGTAACCTTGGCAACCATTGCTAGTGGCAGGACTTTAATGACCACATCACTGTGTCCATTGTCAATTTTCATACAAAGCTGCTTCAGACCTCGCTACGCCACAGAGACATAGAGATGCATGCTGCTGTGTCATATCTCACATCCTCTTTGTACCAGCTCTGTGGAGGGTATATTATTCTCCACAGGTCCGCGAACTCGTTCCCCATGATTGTCCATTGTTCCTCTCACTGTGCTTTTCACATGACCCTCATAGTTCTGTCGACTTCTGATTTTGACCTCGAGTCGCCATGCTGTTATTACAGTCACACCCAAGGATCTCTCAACTGCATAATGTGGGGGGACAGAACGCTATCGATGTGGTAATCTCTCTCTTTCTCACTCTCTTTCCCAACCTCTCCTGGGCCTTTGGATAATCCTGTAAGAGAAGATAATGTGGTGGAGAATGCTTGTCAGGATACTTTTAGGTGATACAAGTGAGCATTAGTCAGCAAGGGTCGGTGAGGATCAGGCTGTTCACCGGGATGATCCGTATACAGATGCAGCAGGAGACACAGCATTGGAAGCATCTGGAGATGGGGATAGGAATTGGGATGGGGAGGAGATGGTGGTCGTGGTGGTGATGGTTGAGGGGTGTTGCCAGTTGCCAAAGAGAAGGCAAAACCTCATGTGAGGCTGATAATTAGCATGGAGCGATGAGAGGGAAGGAGAGAAAGAAGGCAGTAGGGCAGATCTGACAACAGGCATGGACACAAATCTAGGATACTGGGAGGGCATCCAGCACCTTACCTGTGCTCCCATCCATAGGGTTAGTGGTTGTTTCAGGGAGGGTGTCTAATATACCATTTTCTCAAATCAGTATGAGGATTGACAAGATAATACCAGATTGGTTGAGGCCACCATTGGTGGGTGGTCTCGGATGGTACCGATAGAAACGACATAATCTGCTGTGGTGACCCCTGAAAAACAGGGAACAAGTTGAAAGAATAAGAAGACAGTAGGGGAGAGGTTAACAGGTAGTAAAGGGAATGCAGCGATGGAGGGAGAAGAGAGAAGAGGAGGGGCTCCATCTTTGGTTGTGTTTAGTGTCACAAGAAAGATTTCCCCCTAGTCACACAGACAGTATACTCAGGCAGAACTTGCAGTCGACATACAGCATTTATTTTCCACGGATCTGAAACTGGGTTGATTTACAGATTCAAATATTTTTGTCTTCGGATGCACTTAGCTGGATTACTAAACTTTTGAAACTTTTTCAAAATCAGAAAACTAATAGTTGAGCTATTCAGAGCAGTTTAAGAATTTGCCTGGCATCTTTCAGCACACGAACTTCCAACAGAGTGCATTAACAGTGTGTATAGAGGAGGCGGGTGCTTTTACTTCCAGAGACCAAGGGAAGCCAGGCCTCCCCTCTTTTTTCAGACTATAGATTTAATTGTGGATGTATTATTTTTGGAAACATTCCGTTTTATAGTTTCTATTATTCCTCTGCGGCGTTGCTACCACTCGTACTTCACAATGAGTGAAACAGCGCCCCTCTGAAATTTAACGTGTGATGAATATCAGTTTATGGATGTGGTGAAGTATTGTATTACACTCCTGCTCTCGACGTGTTCACGTCAAGTCAACGCGGGACGCCAGGCCAGAGTTGATTTCGCTTGGTGCTAAAAGAATAACAATTGCAGCATCAACCAATCAGATGAGATCACCGGCATGCCTCTGCCAAAATCTGTTTGGAGGAAATGGATTAGATCCACATTACATTACATCACATTATATTACATCACACTACATTACATTACATCACATTACATCACATTACATCACACTACATTACAGGCATTTAACAGACGCTCTTATCCACAGCGACGTACAAGTCCATCGGGTCATACCGAGGGGAGCAAACCACCCTATGACCAATCAAATCATAGAATGTTTGACGTCATAGAAATGGGACGTGGGGTTAAACTCACGGCTAATAGTTTGTATTGATCTTAATGTGAGCAATGACGCGAGTTAGCGGGCGAAAATGAGTTATTATTACATACCAAACTACCACTTCACCAGTAGTTTGAAATTAAGAATGACAGCAGGCCAGTGCCAAAACTAGAGCTGTGTGCCGATAGGGGGAGAAAGAGAAATACGTACTTAAAAGAAAGTTAGGTCTGTATGTAGTGGCTAACTGGTATGGCTACATTTTAGCGCTAGTGGCTAGCTGGTAGGGCTAAATTTTAGCGCTAGTGGCTAGCTGGTAGTGTTAGACTTCAGAACGTAATGGCTAGCTGAAAGTGTTAGACTTCAGAACGCAGTGGCTAGCTGGTATTGCTAAACCTCAGCAGCTATTTGTTGGCAGGGAGAATTAGGGCTTTTCTCTTCAAATGCGAGGTCCTGAGACGTCAGTTACTGCAGCCCCCAGAGCCTTCCTCTTCAAATAGGGTGAGTGAAAGGGACACCCCCTTCTTTCTGTGTCTTTACTGTTGGTGGAGCTACTTATGTAAATTGGCTCATTTTCATTTTGCGCCGTTGCTGTTTGAGCATTTTTTTATGTGGTCATATGGCTTAGATGTGTTTTGCCTTCCTTCTTTGGGGCTTGCTCTTTAACCTGCACAGACGGATGAGCTATTGTTCTTACCTGGACAAAGGGCATCATTCCCAATCAGGGCCTTTATCCATGATCAAGTAACTTTCCATTAGCCAAGCAAATTAGTCACAAATAGTTTAGGAAATACAGAGGGGGCTGCTCAGCCAAAGAGGGCAAATGGGCACCAATAGCCCATACTTGTGTTAGCCCATTGATAGTGTGTGTGTGTGTGTGTGTGTGTGTGTGTGTGTGTGTGTGTGTGTGTGTTTACAAAAGACATTAAAACCAACCTGTGCACATCTCCTCTCCTCTCTAATCAAGGTAGTCAAGAAAACTCAAAATCATAGGAACCAGATCTGATGTAACATGAAAGCAGTGTGATCAAATCTGCCCGACCTGTCCGGTTCGTGTTTCACAGAGATCTGTTACGACCACTTTTAAAACTCAGCTGAGACGCCTCAGACCATTGCCTCATTCTGACCCCTCCTCATCCTCCATGTTGGGGATGTAGAGCGGGTCGTCCCCCTCTGCCTTACTATCTCCCAGATGCATCTCTCGGATGGTGAGGATCCGTGTCAGCATTCCTTCCATGGTGGTCTGGTCCAGGGGCATGGAGCTGAACCACATGGGGCTGTTGGGGATGCAGGACCGCTCAGGCTGGAGGTAGAACAGGTTGGTGCGCTGCTTCACCGACTCCGAGCTGGATGGAGGGATGGATAATGAGGATGTTACGGTGGATCAGCAAGTTTTTAAATTAGCTTATTGTCTTTTTTAATATTGGCATTCACATGCCTCGGATGAGCTTGCCTTGAGGACTTCCTGCCAGATAGCTTTCAGGCTAGGGAAGCTAGGGTGGAAACATGTACAAAGCATCCAAGAAAAGTTTCTGATGCTCCAGAGAAAGAAAAAAAAAGCAGCTCAGCATTCAGAGGGATTGAAATTTTAAAAAAGAAAAAAATAACGTGATCCACACCAAGGACAAACACAGCTAACTGTCAGTGTAGCTTTTCCTCATTGACGTGGTGAAAGAGGAGTGCTCCTCCCCAGGATGAAGGGAGGAGCACATTCTCCAACAAGCCCTGGCTGACCAGTGAGGGAAGTTCTTCACTTTGAGTTGTAATAAATGGTATTGACGGACCGGTCCGTTTACTTCTTCCCCTTCAGCAACAGAGAGCTGATGACTGTTCTACCGACACCGTCCGCTCCACCATAAGGCCTGAACGAATCATGGGAGTTGAGGTTCGAGAACACTTTCAGTGCTGGGCTTTGTTCAAGCCGTTCTTCTCTGGAAACTACAACCATCACCAACCCACGTCTAAATCCTCTGGACGTTGGAGGAAGAGGAATGCAGAAAGAGGACGGTCCACTCACCACTTAGAGAGGTAGAACTCGTAGAGCCGGACTGGACAGCGGAGCGGGTTATCATTGTTCTCGGTCATCTCCAGGACCACCTCTTGACTCTCCTCCTCTTTTCGCTTCTTGACCGAAACGTCATCTTTAACAGAGACACACATCCATCTTAAAGAGACGAGTACACAGGTGGACTGTTGTCACAGCTCAGGAGCCCGGGCCGTCATCTAGCAATCGCAAGATTGGGCGGTTTGAGCCCCGGTTTCTTCAGAGAGCCTGTATACACGCGGCATATTAGAGGCTCTTGTACAGATGGCGAACCTCAATATCCTCTCACGATTCAGCAAAAACATGTTTCAGCCTTTTCAAACCACATATTCCCTCCCCGTGGCTCCGTTACCCGAGAGCCAACGAGTTCACCGGTCCCCTCGGAACCAAACAGCCGTGAAGCCAAGAGGCCACCGTACCTTTTTCAGACTGTGCCTCCAGCTCCTTCAGACATTTTGGCGGGTAGAAGCGCAGGAAGTTGCTTTTGGTGTTGTCAGCATTGGTCCGGGTGCAGCGCATGACGTGGGCGAAGGACAGCTGGTTGTGCTGCTCCAGCTTGGTGAAGCCAAAGTACTTGGTGCAGAAGAAGAGCATCGTGTTGAGGAGGACGGTAGGGGAGTAAGCACCCAGCTGCTTACAGTCCCACAGATATTCCTCCTCCACACGGGAGTGGACGTAGCCTGCAGGAGGAGGGGAGGAGGAAGCCATCAACATCGAACCAAGCGACAAACAACAGAGAGGGAGAGAGAAAGAAAACATACAGACTACGAGGACAAAGCATTAGAAAGAGAATTCTAGGCCATCTTGAGTTGCAATATACTTTAGTGATCACGCTATATGACTGTGGATTTCTTTCCCAACGCCACAGCACACATCCTAACCAGCTCTCTCCATCTCCTCAGGATGAACGCGTGTCCGTCTGGGTTCAAATCAGTCGAAGCATGTGGTCGTAACGAAGACCTACGTACGCCTGGCCCGTGGCGACACCTGACGGCTCATCCCTGGATCATGGATTCCACAAGCCTCAGGTCAGATCTGGGATTGTTAGCGTAGCAGCTTGCTATGCTATGTGAGCGCCTTGTGATCGTTTTCAAGAAGAAAATCGAAAAGGAGAAGGAGGTGCGTCTCTTACCACTGGGCATTACGGAGGGTTTGAAATCCGTCAGTATCTTGGTGATCTCCATGGAGAACTTGCTGTAGAAAAGGTCAGTGAATATGTTCTCCAGCCGGCCATTCTGGAACAGGTGCTGCAAAGAGACAAAACGGTGCAGTTAATTAAGACCAGTACAAATAGGAAAGTCTCTTACATAGGAGCATGAAAACCAGCCAGTCTCACCTGTTGTATTCCCAGGCAGAGGTAGAACAAGCTGTCCGGCGAGTAGGGCTCGCTGTTGGGCCGTCGGACCTCGGCAATGAAGCGACACAGGCCATAGCTGAGCTCTGCTGTGGTGCAGCGAAGAATGTCCTCCTTCAGCTCCACCGGACGCACTACCGTGAACATGAATGTCTTAGTTTCTTATAAAACACCATATTTAAACCAATGCTATCACCGGGAGTGCTTCACAGTAGACTTTTCAAGGACAGACACAGGTTATTTTTCCCATGGTATGTCAAAACTGTGAAGAATCCAAGTATGTATGAATCTCATATGGCCAAGAGCGTTCCTTCTCTCGTGCCGAGCCATCACAACAGAGCCAGGTTGTTTGGGCTCTATGAGAGCCTGGGGGGATGTGATGTGGATCTAGTACTCACAGCCGAAACGAGGCTTCTCCATATTGGGCTGGGTCTCCCTCCATTGGATCCATCTCTTCCATGCATCGATCCCATATTTGCTCTCCAGTTTGGGAGGTTCCTTGGACATATCGTCGTCTTCGTCACTGCCTTTGTGAGTGTCCTTCGTAGCAGCTTCCTGTGCTTCAGCCAGCCGTTGGGACCTACGACCCTGGAATGACCAACACACCGGTTCAAAGTGCATCAGGGGCAGACTCGGCCAGACCTGGAGGATACGACGGACAACCACCGGCTACAGCCACAGCAACCCTCTATTATAGCTGCTGTTCTGTTCTCCCAAGATGCATTTCAGGTCAAACAGTGAAAGAGTCTAGTGAGTTTCTGGATGGACCGGCTGACATAGTCATTCAGTCTCTCAGGGCACCTTTTATGTTACCTTGTTCTTTTCTCTGACCTTCCTGTGAGCTTGCCGTCGTCGGGACTGAGGTGTGGATGGAGCATCGGGATCCTTGGGGCACTGCTGGTTCTTCTTTCTGAAGCGGGCCATCTTTTCCAGGAACTCTGTCCATGATGACACAGCAACCCAACAGTCGGACAAAAGCAACAACAAGAAAAGGCTGTTTTCTAATAGAGAGGCCAGACTGAGATGGTCTGGACATGTGTGGAGGAGAGGTGCTGGTATACTGGGAGAAGGATGCTGGTATACTGGGAGAAGGATGCTGAATATGGAGCTGCCAGGCTAGAGGAGAAGAGGAAGACCAAAGAGGAGGTTTATGATGTGGTGAGGGAGGACATGCAGGTGGCTGGTGAGACAGAGGAAGATGTAGAGGACAGGAAGAGATGGAGATGATGATCTGCTGTGTATCCATCTGTCTGTTTTTCTCTTTCTTAACAGTCTCTGTCAGCGAGCTGACCTTTGACCCATCATATGTTCTGACATAGGGGTCATCTGTGTGTGTGTGGGGGGGGTGTTCCTTTGCTGATGCTTCTTGGTGTTCGGTAAGAGAAAGAAGTCCCCAGTGTGGGTCGAGCTGCTGACACAGAGACAGAGGGGAGTCTGGGGTCTGTCACATCCACTACATCATTCTGATCAAAATGACCTTGTCCCCACTGCTGTAGAGGTCTGCAGGCCCGCTGGGTCCCAATGGGTCCTGACATGCTGAGTCGAGTCAGGCTGGGCTCAGGAAAGCATTTCTTAGAGCTCATCCTATGGTCAGACTCAGGCCCATTCAAGCTCTGCTAGAAGTGCAGGGGGCACACAGGCCGCAGGGGGGAGGGCGTCCTTATGTTGACCACATCATGAACATGACACATGGATGTTATAGACACGTGCACTGCACATGTGTGCAGGGTGTGGGTGCACCAGCACGGCCCTCTGCAGGGTGACTCCAGGGTCTCCTCCACAGACCAGACACCAGTCCATGGGTCAGGTGTCTCAGACCACCTCAGACCACCTCCTTATCAAACCCCTGAGGAGGACCTCTTGTTCAGAGATGTGGAGACAGGAGGAGGATGTCAGAGCCCTGTGGGCATGTCTGGTTCCTCTGGAGCTAGGAGGGAAGATCCTTGTCTTCTGGTTTCACTGGAACCAGTCCATGTGGCCTGAGATCCCACTGCAGCCAGACGACCCTGGGTGTTTCTGGGTTCATGTGAGAGGACCATATGAGGCTAGACCTGCTTTGTGGAGCCAGGAAGAGATCTGCAGCAGTGAGGTCAGAGGTCATGGTTACTGACAACAGCTGAGACATCCGTTTGGAGCCGTGAGAGAGAGAGAGAGGGGCAGTGTAGTGGACAGGAGCAGAAGAGAGGGGTCTCTTAGGAAGACAGAGACACAGAAGAATGTCTCGCCCCCTGTCCCCGTGTCTCACTCTTCTAATTACCACACTGATCACATCTCTCTCTCCTCCTTCCCCACTTCTCTTGTTTCTTCATCCTCTCTGTCGGCCTGTCTGTCTGTCTGTGTCTTTGTCTGTCTCTCTTCTAGCTCTTCCATAACCATTAACTCTATTGATCTGTCTCTCTCTCTGGCTCACACACAGACAGGCTAGAGAGGGTGTGCTCAGGTTACCCCTGAGAGCAGGGAGATGGTGTCAGTGGAGCAGTCCTCCTGCCTCCCTCCTGCTCTCGTCTGCCTCAGTCCTGAGAAGAGACGCAGTCCTCATACCGAGGCCCTCCTCCAGCCCGCCCCTCCTGAACCCAGTGAACACACACTTCTTCACTGCCCGCCATGTGTTACCATAGGCTGGGAGGCCGAGAGATAGACAGAGAGAGAGGAAGACAGGCAGAGTGGAGGACAGGACAGTAGGACCAGGACCAGTATGAGCCCAGTGTCGTGTGGTGCATTCTGATCGAGGTCTGGGTGGCCCCACTGACCCAGCTGGTAATTGAGTGCAGACAAAATGTCTAACTTCTGAATGAGAGAGCTGGCCTATGATTGGTCCGTCTCATCTGTTTATGCAAATGGTCCAAGAGGATGAGGAGATGGCTGCCAGTTCAGGAGCCAATGAGAGCAGTCCACAACACGGTCCCTCACAGAGCGGAGAGGAGGTCTACCCCTCTGCTGCTGACTGTAGCTGTCATTGATCTGTGGGGATGTCTCAACGCCATTAAACATCCCTGCTTGGTCTGGTGAGCGTCAGTGTGTCTGTGTGTAGTCAAGGCTGTGGGCTGAGAAATCCTCTGTGTCTGGGGGTGGTCACAGTGATTTCCGGGAGTCAGTGATCACCTGCGTGTCACCATAAAACCTTCATCCAGACTGATG
The DNA here is from genome assembly GCA_900302585.1 of Regalecus glesne. NCBI lineage: Eukaryota > Metazoa > Chordata > Actinopteri > Lampriformes > Regalecidae > Regalecus > Regalecus glesne. The sequence goes on along the minus strand of OMLC01043084.1, from coordinate 1,375 downwards.
CTTGACTCAGCCCTGTCTCACTGCAGGACATCCTCAGCCCTGTCTCACTGCAGGACATCCTCAGCCCTGTCTCACTGCAGGACATCCTCAGCCCTGTCTCACTGCAGGACATCCTCAGCCCTGTCTCACTGCAGGACATCCTCAGCCCTGTCTCACTGCAGGACATCCTCAGCCCTGTCTCACTCTCCGGATCCCTGAGTGATGAATGGAGGCTCACCGTTTCTCTTTCTGAGAACTTGCAGCGGTGTACTGATGAAGTGGTGCAAAGCCGAGCCGCACCAGGAAGCTCGCAGGATGCGATGCTGTCTAAAGGTCAAGTGGGAAGCTTAAGAAGCAGTTAGTGCAGAGGAAATGCCAAAAGAGACGGACTAATAACCATCAAGCAAACTGCCTGTGAGTGTAGTCATCGACCGCATGGGAAGTTATGGGAGCTCGTTTGTTCCGAGCAACCGACCATGTCGCCCTAATGCCAGGTGGATTTACATAAACTACACCAGGAGAAATGATGACCGAGTCAGACTCGACACCTGGGGACCTTAAATCTGCACCTCACCGTCTCAACACAGCTGTGGTGAACCCTCCCTGTCATCCGTCCATCCATCATCCAAACTCCACCCATACAGGAGCAGGCGTCCATCTGCCCATGCATCCATCAGTGCTCTTGACAAGGTTCTGTTTCCAGACGTGTCCCTGCGTTGCCGTGCTGGGTGATGGTGACGCTCCCCTCTAGAGGACGTCTGGGTTGTGCAGGCCGATAGCGGTGTGCAGCGTGTCTCTGTGTCACGACGCTGGTGGATGAGTGAGGCCGTTTGCCGTGGTGCTCGGTCTGCGTGGACACAGATGGGAGCAAGACATGGCTTGTTGGTATTGACTGGATGGATTGGACTGCTGGCTGGACAGGAAGTGATGGATAGGGCAGACGGTGTGAGGCGGGCACGACACAGACTCACACTCAAGCCAACAGACTGATGAACACACACTCCACATAATGACTCACGAAGCACAGCCACGTGCTCAGTTTCACACACACACACTTTGACAAACATCACGTTACACCCACACGCCGTCCACGCCACACACACACACAGGGACTACGTGAGCACACACACACACACACACACACCTGCAGGACAGAAGTTATGTTTCTCTCTCACGCAGCATAACTTTCTGTCTGCCTGTAGATGGAAGTTGATGATCCATAGATTTGTTAGATGAATATGAGTGGCCGTTTGGACGGACAGATCAATGGATGGATGGATGGATGGATGGATGGATGGATGGATGGATGGATGGATGGATGGGGGGTTGGGGGGTTGGATGGATTCATGATTGGAATATACCACTATAGAAAGTTGATGTTTTAGATTTTCCTTTT
>OMLC01043082.1:0-16786 GCA_900302585.1 Regalecus glesne | reverse complement strand
TCCGAGTAGGGAATGAGTCCTTACCCCAAGTGAGGGAGTTCAAGTATCTGGGGTCTTGTTCTCAAGTGAGGGGAGAATGGAGCATGAGTTGGACCGGAGAATTGGAGCTGCTGGAGCGGTATTGTGCTCCCTTTACCAAACCATCGATACCAAGAGAGAGCTGAGCCAGAAGGCAAAGCTTTCCATCTACCGGTCAATGTTTGTGCCCACTCTCTCCTATGGCCATGAAAGCTGGGTCATGACTGAAAGAACAAGATCACGGATACAAGCAGCTGAGATGAGGTTTCTTAGGAGGGTGTCTGGTGTCTCCCTTAGAGACAGGGTGAGAAGCTCAGACATACATGAGGGACTCGGAGTAGAGCCACTGGTCCTACCAATCGAAAGGAGCCAGTTGAGGTGGTTCGGGCATCTAGTAAGGATGCCACCTGATCGCCTCCCAAAGGAGGTTTTTCAGGCACATCCAGCTGGGAGAAGGCCACGGGGTAGACCAAGGACCAGATGGAGGGATTATATCTCCACACTGGCCTGGGAATGCTTTGAGATCCCCCAATCAGAGCTAGTGGATGTTGCAAGGGAAAGGAAAGCTTGGAGGTCTCGGCAGAAATCTGCTACCTCCATGACCTGACACCGGGTAAGCGGTTGACGATGGATGGATGGATGGATGGATGGACATTGACTGGAAACATTCATGTGAAATGCTCCACATGGTCCCCTAAAAAACCTTGCAGCAAAAGTAATGGTAATTATTTCTTCCTGCTCTGCTGTAGGACGCTCCAGGTCGTCCTCACCACTCTCAAGAGTCCATACAGAGTTTTCCAGTAGTTGCTTCTGATGTCCCCCAAAAGGTGATACAACCTAAGGTTCTCCAAGGAGCCATACCGTCAGGATACATTCCAAAACCTGTTATCATGCCTGACTATATTGTGTAAGTGCCTCTCACATTCATAAAAGGTCATTTTAAGAATACAGACAATAGAGACAAAAAAATGAGGTGAATAAACAAGATAAATATAATGGGTTAACATCCTCTATCTACAGACAATGAGGAACTTGGATGAGGCCTGTGAATTGTGATGATAAATGGTAAATGGATTTGTGCTGATATAGCACTTTTCTAGTCTAGTGACCACTCAAAGTGCTTTACAATGAATCCCTCACATCTACCAATCCACCGAGGCAGGATAGGAACCTGCTATGCCTGAATTCCAGGCATGCGCTCTACCCACTGAGCCACCGTGGCTCAGTTGATGACGAGACAAAATCTCCTTCAATAATTCAGGATTGATGCAATTATTTACATTAATATTTATTTATGATAAATTGTCTGTGTCCGACAGTAAATACCCAAGCATCCATTCCGATGATGAGCGGGACCAGTACCGGGCCGTGTTTAATGATCAGTATGCTGAGTACAAGGAGCTCCACTCTGAGGTGCAAGCTACACTGAAGAAATTTGAGGAGATGGATGCCATGATGTGCAGCCTTCCTCAGCACCCTAATAACAAAATGGTAATCTTACTTAATTTAGCACTGAGTACACTTGAGAAACACATGAATTATAATTATTGCTGTGTCCAACTAAGAATCGCCATAGTTAATTGTAATCTGTCTATTCTGTCGATGCTGCTGTAAATACACTGCTTAGCCTTGGTGACTTCTCCCAAAGCAGTGTGGCAAACAACTATAGTTAGAAAAGTTTAGCAGTCATCACACTGTCCTACTTTATAGGCTAACAACCCTGTAATCCAAGCTAAATTCAGAAAATAAATGAATTAAATGATGGCTGGATTGTTGACTGATGTCGCTTTAAATTTGGTATGTTGGCGAGACGGCGATCATCCTGCTCACATAATTGTTTTCGTCTTTCACTTCTGTTTCTCAGCCATGTGTCATTTCCCATTTTGCTATGTATCATCCCTTTGTTCTTTCTGTTCCTATTGCACTTCCTATTCATATTCTCCCTCAGATTGAATCTCCACATGAGACAGTGCATAATACCTGTATTGACCACTATCATGTGACCTTTTCAAGTTAGTTGTGATGTTTTATGTTGAGCTGTAATGAACTGGCCCAAGTTCAACCATATTTCTTTGTTTAGGAGTATGAGCGCATGAACCGGATCCTCCAGGAGTACCAGAGGAAGAAAAATGTGAGTGAGCTTTCTGTCACTTGGTTGTATGCTCATGTTTTGCATGTTGGTGGCTTATCTTAGATGCTCTGTATCAATTTCAGCACATAGACAACAGGCTTAGGTGATTCAGGCTTAAATAACACAAAAAAGGAGAATTGGTTCAACTGGATCAGAATGTGTAGGTGTTTTATGTCTTAAGTACCAATAATCACTTGGCATCAGATATATAGTAGTCTTGTACGTGGGGTTGATGGGATCAGCTCATAGAATTCACCTGGGTTCATTATAGGTTAGGGTTAGGGTTCTCTCCAAATCTTGTGTAAGTTGCGATTCACTGAGTGACCTGGAACTTTAACTGTCTTACATCTTGCTTTTTACCATCCTCTAGGATCCTGCTTTTCTTGAGAAGAAGGAACGGTGTGACTACTTAAAGAGCAAACTCTCCCACATTAAACAGAAGATCCATGAATATGACAAAGTCAGGGAATGGGATGACAACCATAGCTAAGACAGCCATGGTCCCCTTGGGAATCTACTGGAAAATGAAACATAAACACTAATAAGATATTTTTTACAGAGGGAAATGGGATAAGATTGACCAATGTTAGGGGCCTCCGGTGCCTATGCCACCGGAGGCCCCTAACAGGGGAGCACCGGAGGCACCTATGTTCAGTGCATCTCTGCGTCATGCAGTTGGGTGGTCGAATCCCGGCTGTGCCATTTCCAACCATGGTGGGAGGTCCAAACTTAGTGGGGCATAATTGACTAAGCTTCACATGGATGTAGGGGTTTAGATTGGATAAAGTATTCTGGGTCCGATAGTGTCCCCCTTTGGGTTGTCCGTGCGCTCGTGGTTAAGGGAAGGGAAAGTACTCTGCTTCGTTCTCCTCTGCCGGCAAAGCACTGTGCTTTCCCCACGAGAACACGATGTGTGAAATAGTGAGGGGTAATCGTCATGTGACTTGGAGGACTCACATGCTACGGCTTCCTCCTTCTTGCTGACACTCTAGAGGGGCATCAAAGCAACCCAGCAGTAGGCAACTCAGGGAATTCGGGTGGGGAAAAAGGGATAAAATTTAAAAATGTAAAGTAAAAAAAGATTGACCAAAGTTCTGTGGCTTTTGCGTCACTGTTGTCTACAATTAATTTTTAGTCAAATACAATAGATAATACAATTTATAATAATACAATCTTCTAATACAATCTTCTCCCCTGTTGAATTTGTCTACGCTACATGTTATTTCTAGATGTGATATCTCTCTTACTGTGCTTTACACTTGCTGCTGTAACACTGCAATTTCCCCTAGTGGTACTAATAAAGGAACATCTTATCTTATCTTTAACACTACAGCATCCCAGCAGTCAAATGGTCCATTTGTGATCTGTTTTTGATCTGTTATCTTTTGCATCTGACCTGTGATTGTGAATGTTAGTAGAATTGAAACATCTTTTCTCACAGATATTAGACACAATATCAGACACATTGTGCTCAGCAGAGCACCATTGCTCAAATATTATCTGCACAAGGACACATTCCTGTTCCCTCCTCCAGAACACAGTGCTCAAACGGTATCTGCATAAAGACAACTCCCAACTTATATACTATAAATAAAGGCTACAAGGGGCAGCTCATTGGAAGTCTTGACTCTCGAGCACAGTGTAACGAGCTGGGCTGCGGTGAGCTGATTCCCCTTGCTGGCAAGTAAAAGAGCGTGTGGCTCTGTGTCATTCCTGGTTCCAGTCTCCAGTTCTTCACAGCGGTGTTAGGGTGAAAACCCCTAACAATCTTCCATCATCCTTCAGAGCTGCTTTCTTCCGAGGGGGTGGGTTCAGGAGTTCCTCAAAGTGCTCCTTCCACCACCTCTCACCTCCTCAATTGAGCTCAACAGTATCCTATCCTGGAGGGTTCCCCGTTTTCCCCTCCTGGGGTGCCAGATGGTTTTCCAGAAGCGCTTTGGTGATGACCTGAAGTTCTTCTCCATGGCTTCCCAACATTCCTCCTGTGCCCACTGCTTTCCATCTTTCGCTGCTGATGCTGCTTTCCTTCAGACTGGTTTGTACCTTGAAACTGTCTCTGGAGTCTCCCGGAATAACGTATCCTGGAAGGCCTCCATCTTCATTTGGTTGACTTCCCTGGCTGCTGGTGTCCACCTGGGTGGATTACCGCCCCTTGAGGCACCTGTGACCTTGAGTCCACAGCTCATAGCCACAGCTTCAGCAATAAAACCTTTGAACATTATTCACTTTCGCTCAATTTCCCTAATCTCCACAGGGATTTCAGAAAAGTCCAACTCTAGATAGAAGTTGAAGGTCTACCAGACAGAGGCCTCCTCCATGCATTCCCAGTTTTTTGCAGTATACATTTGGGTTTACCAGGTCTGTCCTGTGGCTTCCCTCTCCACCTGACCCAACTCATCATCAGATGTTGGACAGTGGACAGCTGCGCTCTTCTCTTCACCGTGTCTCCAAAACACGTGGCATTAAATCACCTGATATGATAGCAAAATCTATCATTGACCTTCACCCCAAGGTGCTCTGGCACCATGTACACTTTTGAGCATCCTCATGTTTGAACATAGTGTTCCTTATAGACAATCCATGACTAGCACAAATGTCTAACAATAAAGCACCACTCAGGTTCAGATCAAAGAGACCATTCCTCCCAATCCTGCTCCTCCAACTGTCTCCATCATTTCCCACATGTGATTGAAATCTCCCAATAAAACAAAAACGTCCCGTATAGGAGCCCCATGCATGACTCCATTCATCGTCTCCAAGAAGGCCGAGTACTCTGAAGTACTGTTTGGTGCACAGGCACAGACAAGAGTCAGTTTTCCCCCGTTATGCCTAAAGTGTAGGGAAGTGACCCTCTCATCCACATGGTTAAACTCCAATACATTGGCCCTCAGCCGGGGCCATGTGAGTATTCCCACACCTGCCCGGCATCTCTCACCTTGGGTAACTCCAGAGAAGATTAAAGTCCAACCTTTATCTAGGACGTTGGTTCCAAATCTGATGCTGTGCATAGAGGTGAGCCCACCAGGTCTAGCTAATACCGTTCCAACTCCCACACAAGCTCTGACTCCTTACTCCCCAGGGAGGTGACATTCAACGTTCCTAAAGCCAGTCTCTGTTTCAAGGGTCTGGTCCGTTGAGACCCTCTGCCTTCCCCTCTACCTGTCTGGCAGTGCACCCGACCCCACTGAATCTTCCTGTAGGTGATGGGTCCACAGGTTGGAGAAGTGTTCACATTGTCTTTTTGGGCTTTAGGGCAAACTTGGCTACCAGGCACTCACTGACGGGTCCTCGCTCTGGGCCTGGCTCCAGATGAGGACCTCGGGCTTCCTCCGGGCGGGGTAGTAACTTCTTACTCAATCTTTCATTGTTGTGTATCAATATTTACATGCTCTACCTTACGAGGCAAAGATAGTTACCAGTTACAGTTTTGGACACTTCTTCAAACTGTGGACCCACCACCTATAGGAAGAACCACTGGGGTCGGATCCACTGCCAGACAACGGACCAGACCCTTGCAACAGAGGCTGCCATTAGGGATGGGGAATGTTGCCTCCGAGGGGGATAAGGAGCCAGAGCTTCTGCAGGAGGTGGAATTGTGTCAGCTAGATCTGGTGGGGCTCACCTCTACGCACATATCGGGTTTGGATCCAAAGTCCGAGATAGGATTTTTTATTTTACTATTTTATTCTTCTCAGGAGTTGCCCAGGTGAGAGATACCAGGCAGATGTGGGGATACTCACACGTCCCCAGCTGAGGGCCACTATATTGGAGTCTAACCATGTGGATGAGAGGGTCTCCTCCCTACCTATTAAGGTTATGGGGGAAAAACTCTGACTGCTGTCTATGCCTATACACTGAACAGTACTTCAGAGTTTGGCCTTCTTGGAGACCCTGAATGGAGTCTGGCATTGGGCTCTTACAAGGGCCTCTGTCCTTTTACTGGGATATTTAGATGCACATGTGGGCAATGATGGAGACACTTGGAGGGGTGTGATTGGGAGGAATGGCTTCCCTGATCTGAACCCAAGTAGTGCTTTATTGTGGAACTTCTGTGCTAGTCATGTATTTTTCATAACAACATATTCAAACATAAGGATCCTCATAAGTGTATATGGTGCCAGAGCACCTTAGGGGGAAGGTCAATGATAGATTTTGTTATCATATCATGTGATTTAAAGGGGCGGCATGGCTCAGTGGGTAGAGCGGTCGCCTGGCGACCGGAAGGTTGCAGGTTCAATCCCTGTACCTGCAGAGAAGCATGTCAAGGAAGATACTGCTCCCCTAACTGCTCTGGCCTGTGATATACTGGTGATCTATACAGGGTGTACTTTCACCCAATGAGAATGGAGATAGGCTCCAGTTGCCCTGCATTCCGATTTGGGATAAGCGGCTGACAATGGATGGATGGATGGATTATGTGATTTAATGCTACGCGTTTTGGACACTTGGGTGAAGAGAGGAGCAGAACTGTCAACTGACCACCATCTGTGAGTGAGTTGGGTCAGGTGGTGAGGGAAGCCTCAGGACAGACCTGGTAAGCCAAAACACATAGTGCGGGTGAACTGGGAACACTTAGAGGAGGTCTCTGTGCGGGAGACCTTCAACTCCCACCTACAGGAGACCTTTTCTGGCATCCCTCTGGAGGTTGGGGACATTTAACCTGAGTAGGAAATGTTCAAAGCTTCTATTGCTGAAGCTGAGGTCTCAAGGTCATAGGGGCCTCAAGGGGCAGTAACCCACCAACCCCCTGGTGCACACCAGCAGTTAGGGAAGCCGTCTAACTGAAGAAAGAGGCCTTCTGGGATAAGTCATCCAGGGAGACACCAGATACGATTGAAAAGTAAAAACAGGCCTGAAGGATGCCCGGCTTAGTAGTGAAAGAGGCAATGCAGTGAGTGTGGGAGGTGATCAGGGAAGCCATAGTGAAGGACTTTATGTCAGCACCAAAGCGCTTCTGGAACACCGTCCAGTACCTCAGGAGAGGAGCAAGCTTTTTATAGTAAAGATGGGTTGCTGTTGAGCTCAGCTTAGGAGGTAACAGGATGATGGATTGAGCACTTTGAGAAACTCTGAACCCAACTAACTCACCCTTTAGGACAGAGGCAAAGCTGGAGGATGACGGAGAATCAACATCAATTTCCCCGCAGGAGTCAAACAACTCCACAGTGGCAAAGCTCCAGGGATTGATGATGTGTGTTGAGAAGCTGCCATGGATGACAATTCTTTTAAATATCATGTGGAATTCTGGGACAGTGCCCAAAGAGTGGCAGACAGGGGTGGGTTGTGGTCCCGGTGTTCAAAAAGGGGGACCTGATATGTGTGCTACTTACAGAGGTATCACATTACACAGCCTCCCTGGGAGAGTCTACTAAAAGGTGTTAGGAAGGAGAGCCCGGCCAATAGTCGAACCACAGATTGAGGAGGAACAATGTAGATTCTGTCCTGGTTGTGGCACAACAGACCAGCTCGTTACGCTCACATGGATCCAATAGGGGGCCAGGGAGTATGGCCATCCAGTCTATTTTTTTTAGATCTGGAGATGGTTTATGATCGGGTCCCTGGGAGATATTTTGGGAGGTGAGTATGAGATAAGGGTGTCACTACTCAGAGCCATCAAATCTCTCCAAGTCCATAGCGAGAGTTGTGTCCTGGTTCCAGGTAGTAAGTCGGATTCTTTCTCAGCCGGTGTTAGCCTCCACCAGGGCTGCTCCTTATCACCTATTCTGTTTGTGATCTTCTTGGGCAGGATCTCCAGGCATAGCCATGGAAGAGAGGGGTTGTAGTTTGGTGAATTTAGGATTACATCACTGGTTTTTGCAGATGATGTGGTTTTGATGACATCATCCGTCTCGGACCTCCAACACTCACTAAATCACAGCTGAGTTCAGAGCTGAGTGAAGCTGAGTGCAAAGCAACTGGGATGAGGATCAGTACCTCTACACCTGAGACCATGGTTCTAAGCAGGAAACCGGAGGATTGCCCAATCCGAATAGGCAATGAGTCCTTTCCCTATGTGAGAGTTCAAGTATCCTGGGGTTAGGTTCTCAAGTGAGGGGAAGATGGAGCATGAGTTGAAGTAGAGAATAGGTGAAATCATTATATCTACACACTGGCCTGGTAACGCCTTGAGATCCCCCAATAAGAGCTTGATGTTGCAAGGGAAACAAAAGGTTGGAGTTCCCCGAGGAAATCTGCTATCTCTTTGACCCAACACTGAATAAGCGGTTGATGATGGGTGGATGGATATATAGCGAACTGTAGTAGCTTAATGGGTAGAGCACATGCCTTGGGAACTGAAAATTCAGAGGGAGTGGGTTGGATTTCATTGTGGGGCATCTGGCTTTATTTTACCTTCTTCGTGTAAATCCGTTTTCACCCCCATAACATTGGGACTAACCGTGTCACAAAAACGTGACCTTTGTGGTAGCTAAAGGTAGAGACCACGCTCCCTGGGAGCTAGTGGGCCAGAGGCTGGAGGGTTTAACCCACGGTGGGATGTTGGGAAGTTAGACCATCCGGCCTTTGTCCCACACTAACCCTGAGATTGAATGGCGACCGGGAGGATTTGAACAAGAAGTTGATAATGAATGAAAACACACACGCTCACACACAGACACGTTTCGTATTTGTGCATATATTTCAAATAAGTATGTAATTCCCCATGGGGAATACATTTCAAGTATTTATTTTTAAGCCAGGGAGGCGATTGACTGTACTCTGTCAAGGTAAGTGGCCCATTCCTAATAAAGGACCTCCTGGTTAGGCATTACAATTCTATGGTGTCCAAGTATGTGCCTGTTGTAAAAGGCTAGATATTCATATTACAGAGCACACCGTGAGAGAGCAGTTTTACGTGTCGTAATTATTACCGCGTTTTGGTGGTGGACAAGGATTCGGATGGTCGTTGGGGTATTAATTCCGGATCAAATTCCTGATATCGCACAGTGGTGTGTTCGATCCTGCAGTCTCTGGCTCTTTTATTCCCAGGGTAGACGCTGTATCTCTCAGTACAACGGCCCAAATTCCAAACGCAAACAAATCCTTACTTAAATATAATACTGCATTTAACTTAACACATGATGTATCTGGGATTGATGTATGATTGGTAATCAGACACGCCCGCAGCGCCACCATTCCCGTTTGATACGAAACCAATTAAGTATACTGATTGCATTATATTTTTGTTAGAAGTTGGACAAGAAACTTACATCAAAATTCAAGTCTTAGTCGTTTTTCTTGCACACAGAGTGGGGGTCTTTGTGTATTAAAAAATCAACATATAACATCAAATAATAAATCTTTAACAAAAAAGGAAAATCTCAAGCCAGAATGTCGAAAGTAACCTGTAACCTTTACTGTTTTACCTTAAGAAAGTGCCACCATCCTCTGTTAACGTTTTTAGTTGATGTAAGCAATAATTCAGTAACAGACGTGAATAAATCATTGTTAAAGGATAAAAGAAATAAAGATCTGTCATTGACGGCTCCGTTCCGAATATATCCATGTTTTGCAAGTAACTTTACTGCATTAGAAGGAAGTTGAGTCCCAAAGCAGCCGATGTAACTACAGTACAATCCAACGAATGACACATTTCAACAAAGATGTTCCGTATTTTCAAACGAAACGAGACTTCTGCATACACGAAATGGGCGTCTGTAAGACACAAAACTCAATGGCTGCTTTTAAAGGGTTAACGGTTGTTAATGTCTCGATCGAACACGGGCTTTAAAGCATTGCCGGGAGTTGTTTGAGGCACAGGGAATGTCGCACTGTTAGGGATAAATTCTTCGACCGGTGGTTCACAAAAATAATAAATGTGCTGGGTTTTGAACTGGATGTTAAACACAAGGCACGTCTAAAATCTGTTCATCCACATATGTGTTCCCCTTGTTTAATAGATCAGTGAGGGAGAAAGGTTGTTCAATAAACTAACTAATATGGAAATGAACGCTCCCTCCCCCTCCTCCATCATCACGCGTCACCGCCACCACCATCACACTGGTTAGCTGCTGTGTGTGGGTCTACAGCCGAGGAAGGGACCCCAACGTTTGTGTTAACGAAACAACTATGGATTAACTGATGCGGTTTTGACGGTCTTTTGAGTATCTTTGATTTTAAAAGACTTTTTTTTCTTGGAGAAGACCGTTCAAGGAGGAGTAGTTACTTTTTGCTGCTATCTTAACGTTCAACGTTATTAGACTAATCGCGATCTGATATCGAGCCAATATTAGTCTTTAACAATTGCCAGCCAAGAACGCTGCTTTTCAGTTGGAACGAGGACATGCGATGTAACCAGCAAGATAACATAACCTAAATTAGATCACTGGTTTGATCAATCTTTCGGAATCCTATACTTGGTTAGCCTACTAGCTAAGCCATTAGATTTTGCTAGCTGGCGTGGTAGCTAGCTAGCTGTAAAGCAAAGTATCGTTGTTTTTCAAGATTTTTTTTACAAGGTAGACATCACAGCCGTGGAACCGCTTTGTGATTTCCACAACTGCTGTTCTATTTGAGCCGGATATGGTGCTGAGTATTTTAGCCAAACTGCATCGTTCAGGCGACATTTCGGTGATTGATGAACCGATAAGGAACGTTTCTGTTTTACACAGGAAGCCAGCGGCGACGACAACATAAACATCAGTGTGTGGATTTTAAGGAATGTAAAAGATGAAACTAGTTTCCACTTTAATGTAGCCTCTTTGCGGCTATTTGACTTTCAATGACGATATAAATGCACCGTTACACATGTTTTAATCTCAGCTGCTTTTTTGTTGTCGAGGCGTGGACTGTCCATGTCAGTCGTACATGTATCCGTGCATTCATTAACTGATATTCCATTTTATTTGAGATTTATTTCAGATTAAGACCCCCTACAAAATTTAGTGGAGCCTTAAAGCCCTCTAGATTTGAAGACGTTTTTGGACGTTTTTTTTTACCGGAGTAACGAAGGGGGTCCTTTAAGGATTCTTAGGATTTGACAGCGGTCCTCTCCGATCCAGCATTCAGACCACCTTGCTGTGGTGAAACATATCGCATTACTAACGCATTGTGCGAATGATCATTGTTCCTCTAAAGAGATTGCACGAATCTTTACGTGAAATGGTTGCAAATGTTTTTTTCTTTCTGATGATACGCCTCCACGAGACCTGCCTTTTTGCACTAATGGGATTACACTGACGGTGAAATATTCCGACAAGCCTGGTGATTTATTTCAACTAATCCGTCACCCCAATGTCTTCCCTCTCATGTTTCCTTTTTTTCTGTCACAATGAGCATTTGAGACGGAGGGTGCCCGAATACTTTTGAGAAAACAACACCATCCCGTTCGATGGTCACCCTGACCACCCGCCCCTGTCATGCACGTTGGCCATTCATTTTAGTCACTTCTGCTGGATTTTGGCTTTATATTCCCTAAAATATCACCAGTCAGATATTGCAACGATTTAGCCGTACTGGGGTTGAAGATGGCGGACCTTGAAGCAGTACTCGCCGATGTCAGTTATTTGATGGCGATGGAGAAGAGCAAATCTACTCCAGCGGCCCGGGCGAGTAAGAAAATCATCCTTCCGGAGCCCAGGTAACCAGATTTGAACATGCTTGTGTGTGTGCAAGTGCGCGCGTATGTGGGTGCGTGCGTCTAAAAATGCCATATAGCATACTAACATATTATTTACTATAGATCTTATGGTTTACTAGTTACGAAGTTGTGTGACCAAAATATGTAGAAATGGAGCCTTCAGTAAACATGTAGCATCGCAGTGGTTTCACTATAACATTTACCTTGGGAAGGAACAGCTCTGTCAATTTGCATGGCTCTGGCCATTTGACATCAACATGTTTGTCATTAAATTAATTTTGGAGGTCCATGACGTTCAACCTCTCACCTATATCTATTGAGAGGTCCGTTTTACGTGTCAGGATTAGTCCCTACATTGTGGGGGTGGAAACGGATTTAGATGTAGTGTTGGGTATTAAGGCCGGATGCCCATCCTGATGTCCAACGGTGGATTCGAAGCTGCAGGTTCTGGCAGGTCAGTTGTCGAGAAGAGAATTTCCTCTGAAATATCTAGATTTATGATACACCTAAGATTGAAAGCCGCGGTAGTTTAGAGGCACTTGCGTATCAGAGGCTGCGGGTTTGAATCCACCGATGGACATCAGGATGGGCATCCGGTCTTAATCCCCCAAACTATCTAAATCTGTGTCCACCCCTGGAACATTGGGGACTAATCGTGACATGTAAAATGGACCACATATTCACTTTGTTTAAGGTACCTGCTCTTTGTTTGTAGCCCTTCACATGCACCTATTGCACATACAGGGATGATGTTCCCTTGACACTCTGTCTCAAAATGATCTTTCTAAAAATGATTTGCAGTTCTCATTAGTATAACACATCTTTTTCATATTGCAGCCATTTATTATTTTTTATCTAGGTGATAAATATGCCCTTTGATGCACGAATGGCAATTTTGTGTTTCCACAAAACACATTTTATATTGGCCTTGAACTTAACTCCTGTTCTTTAAATGTGGTGTACAACAATACAATATTGTAAGTCTTTATGTATGCTCAATAATCCAGGTAAGGATATTGCATAGAAGTTGGATCTTCATTTTGAACATGTTTTATTGAAAGCAATAAATAAATTCAATAAAACATGTCTAGGTGAACCGATACATCTTTTTATGAATTTTTTGTAAAGTTTTGCTTTATGTTATTGAGTTTCTGTCTTAGAATACTCTGTCCCAACAGCCTACAAGGTACTCATTTGTTTTACCCTACTAGTACCTGGACTATTTGTCAACTTAAAATTGATTTTAGTCGAGGTTTTGAAGGTCTATTCTGCAGTCTGGCTGAAATGAGATGTGCCTTATATTGTTTAGTGATAACTACTCCACATGCAAGGTTTGTAATAATCATAGTTTTTAATTTTTGTTAGGGGTTCGCAGTGCGCCTTGCAACACTGGGGACTGTTTCAAATGTATTCATGACAAAATGTTTCTTTTCAATCTGTTAATAATTTTCACAGTTTTAATGAACTATTTAAAATGAAAACCAGGTTGAATTAGAGCATTTTATTTCGAATTTAACCACCAGAGCCACAACACGAAAAACAAAATGCCATTCCAATGATCTGTCTTTTGTAAAAAATCAACAATTTCTTAAGTCTGCATTCACTTTCTTGTGCAAGTTTGTTTATGTTGTATAACATGTTGATGGTGCACCCAACCAAGATGCCTGTTAAATGACTGGGTCCTTGTGTGTCACTCGTAATGTGCTCCTTTATCAAGGGATATGATCGGTTCTTTATGAGCCAGGGATGGGGCAAGCATATCCGTTATGCTTTTTCATGGCGATTTGAATTTGATTAACTTAAGTGAACGTATCAAACATCTGGTTGAACAATTTATTTAACAATTTAATGTTAGAATCACTTTCAAAAGGTTCTAATTGTTTCACTGGTACATATTGCTATTGCTTTATCATCAACATCATCGTCAGCATCATCATCAACTAAATAAATTAATTTCACGTGGGAACAATAAGCAAACACAATCTTTGCAAGCAGAAACTAGTGTCAGGACTGACATAATTCACTAGTGCAGAGACCAAATGAGTAAATATTAACTGTGAGATCTATGTTTGAAATTGGCTAAAGGATACAAGTTAGAGAGTTGAGAGAAAATGCTAATTAAAAGTTTATTCATATAGTACTTTTAAAAAACAAAGTGGTTTACATAAAATCATGAAAAATTACACTGAATAGATATAAAGTGAAAATTAAGCAAAACACAAAAGATACACTACTACTTACTAATTCTTTCAGCGGCTCTCATTGGGGGTCGCACAGGGGCTCATCAATCTCCAGTACTTCTTGTGCTCTGCATCTTCCTCTGTCACACCAGCCACCTGCATGTCCTCCCTCATCACATCCATAAACCTCCTCTTTGGTCTTCCTCTTTTCCTCTTGTCTGGCAGCTCCATATTCAGCATCTGTCTCCCAATGATAATAATACCTTTTCTTTAATTATTCCCATCCATCCACCGTCAACCACTTATCCAAAATCAGGTCGCGGGGGAACTGGAGCCTTATCTCAGTTCCCATTGGGCAACATCCTGTATAGGTCGCCAATCTATCACAGGGCAGAGCAGTTAGAGGAATAGTGTCTTGCTCAAGGACACCTCGACACGCAGGACCGGGGATCAAATCTGCAACCTTCTGATCGCCAGGTGTCCGGTCTACCCACTGAGCCATGCTGCCCCTTAATTATTCCCACAAGGGGAAAATTGGCTATTCTCTGCATTTGACCCATCCTGTTGAATAGGAACAGTGAGCAGCCATCATGTATGCTCAGAGCTGTTAGGGGATCAATGTTTTGCTCAAGGACACCTCAGTATGCTTTCTTTAGGCCTGGAGATAGAATGTCCAATCTTCCAATTAACAGACGACCACTCTACCCACTGAGGTGCATATATTATATAGGTAGCATCTCTCCTCTACACATGTCAAAGCGTTCTCAATCTTGCTTCTCTTGCTTTTACTCCAGACCTTCCAATCTGAGTCACAAAAAAGGTGAATCTGTTCATCTGAATGAGAAATTTTGCAAGCATCCCCACCCTTATAGATAATGCAGTTGCATGCCCAATGATAAAAAAGAGGATGGTTTCATATGCAAGTTGGCCATTGACTGCACATCCAGTAGTAATGAGTACTTTTCACAGATGATTGGTTAATAGTTGCAATCACAGCATATACGATTTAAATGTAAATTGACTTCTTATATAGCGCCTTTATGGTCTGACGACCGCTCCATGCGCTTTGCAAGGAATGTTTCATTTTTACCCAGTTACGGGTGGGTTATGAGTATGCAATGTCTGACATGTGCACTCTTAGCCCCTCCCCCTGTTCAAGGATGGTCGTTCCTTCTTGGATGGCCTAAATCTTTGGTCAAGTGGTAATTGACCTGTAGATGGGTGTCCTCTCCTGATATCTTGGGTCTTCTATATTATGTAATCCTCTTAGCCAGCATCAATTTGGTTTCCATGATGTACAAGTCAAGGCAATTCTCCTTGCAATTAACAGCATAGAGTATATTCCTCTGCTTTTGCCAAATCCTTGGGGTGGACCAACTTTTGGCACAGTGTGTTTTGGGGTTTGAAAGCAACTGAGATGCTGTGTTTAAAAAAATACTTATTTGTGCTATTTTGAAACTCCTGCTACGTATGAAATCACCTTTGGTTTGTGTTTAGGCAGCTTCTCTTCTCCCTTTGATTGGCTGGCACAGTGTTTGTGAGGCTTACTGGCTTTGACAAATGCCTAGTTAGGGTATCCAAACTTAACCAGGGTCTGTTCAATGTGGGATTTCTTCCACTCCCCAGTTTGGGAGTTGGTGGGGATGTTGTCAACTTGATGGTACAGAGCAATGATGACTCATGGATTGTGTGCCAGTTGTTGTGAGAATCAAACCTTAAGTATTGATCCGTATCTGTGTGTGTGTACCACTGAGTTGACAATGTCCCTAGGAATGCTGCTCCTGCTTAGTATCTTCAACTCTGCCACCTCTAGCTCTGCCTCTTGTCTTTTTGTCAGTGCTATTGTACATCAGAGCTAGTCTCGGTACCATCTTGTAAACCTTCCCGTTCACAATTGTGGTTACTCTTCTATCATAAATCATCTCTGAGACGCTTCTCCACCCATTCTACCCTGCCTTCGCTCTCTTCTTCACCTTGTCTGCACTCCCTGTTACTTTGGACAGTTGACCCTAAGTATTTGAAATCATCCTCTATCCTCACCTCTTATCCTTGCATCCTTACCTTTCTGCTGTCTCCCCTCCAATTCATGCATTTGTATTCTGTCTTGTTCCTATCGATGTTCATTCTTCTCTAGTGCATACCTTGACCTCTCCAGACTCAACTCAACCTACTCACTACTTTCACTACAGATAACAATGTCCTATGCGAATATCACAGTCCATGGAGACTCCTCTTTGATCTCATCTATCAATCTGTCCATTTTTATTGCACATAAGAAAGGACTAAGATCTGATCCTTAATGTAGCCCCACCTCTACTTTGAACCCATCTGTCATTGTTACCACATACCTCATCACCATCCCACTGCCCTCCTACATATCCTGCACCACTCTTTGATACTTCTCTGCCATTCCCAACTTTCTCATACAGTACCACAACTCCTACCTCCACACTCTAGCCTATGCTTTTTTTGAATTCACAAAGACGCAATATAACCCCTTCTGACCAGCTCTATATTTCTCCATCAACATTCATAAAGGAGACATTTGCATCTTTGGTGCTATTTCCACCACCATCTTTCCCTCCAGATTCCTCTCTTTGACACCATACCTATCCATCATCTCTCGATCACCTCAATTCTCCTCATCATGTCCATTAATATGTCCAATCCTCACTCTTTCCTCCTTTGTTACACTCTTCACCACTTTATGTAGCTCACTCCAGAAATCTTCTTTCTCTGCCATCTTACAACCAACTTGTGGGGCATATGTGCTGATGACATTTGTTATACCTTCAGCTTCATTCTCATCACTCTTTCTGACACTCATGTCACATCCAACACACCCTCAACATACTCTTCCATCAGGATCACCCCTACCCT
>OMLC01043080.1:0-15962 GCA_900302585.1 Regalecus glesne | reverse complement strand
CACAGGCTCCCATCCCCCTCTCTGTGCATCAGTGTTCCCTCTGTCCAGTTCAGTGACGTTCCAGTGGCTATTTATAGAGGAGCTTCTGTTATTGTGTAAGGTCTGTCTGCCATGCAGGAGATGAGTCAAACCATGGAGTCCTAGCAGGACTCAAACAAATCAAATATAATCTAAACCCAGCCGCAATGAGCACCGGGAGAAGGAACTATATGACTGTCAGGCTGTGTTATGTCACAGTCGCTCTGCGGTGTTAAGGGAGACGAGATTAGTCAGTTAGCAAGGAGAACTCTTTGATGCACATCAGATGCTCGTTGCACAGGATGGTGCACCTGAAAGCATAATGTGTGGTGGTGCAGATAACTGCAGAGGTCACAACTTAGCATGCAGTTGTCTTACAGGTCGGGTTGTGGGGGTGGACAGGGACCTAGATGGAGCGTGAGGGAATTTAGACTGGAGTTTTAAAGGCAAATGCCATCCATCCATCGTCAATTGCTTATCCGAAACCGGGTCGTGGGGGAACTGGAGCCTATCTCCGTTCTCATTGGGTGAAAGGCGGGGTACACCCTGTATAGGTCACCAGTCTATCACAGGGCAGAGCAGTCAGGGGAACAGTGTCTTGCTCAAGGACACATGAGCAGGACACTGCAGGTGTGGGGCTCAAACCTGCAACCTTTCGCTCTACCCACTGAGCCATGCCGCCTAAAGGTAAATTAAGTTTGATAATGTTTTAGTAGTTCTCCTGCTTGCCTCAAATAGGGAAGAGAAGATTAGCAGGACAACCAGCATGAACACCAGGTCCTGAGCCAGTCCAGGATGTCCCACTCTGCCTTGAGCCAAACCAGTGTTAACCAGTTGAGTCCTCAGGTAGATTCTGACTTCTCCTCGGTTCTATGATCAGACCTGATGACCACCTGGCGGAAATCCCAACTTCAGACGCTCAGCAACAGTAAGGATGCATCTTTCCTTTCCTCTCTCCATGTCAGGCTTTTAGTCTTTCTTCTTCAATCATGGTCAAGAAAATGTCATGTAATCATATTCAGGTATGGGGGGGGGGGCTACGGTAGCTTAGCGGTAGCACCTGCGGATCAGGAGTCAAAGGTTGCAGGTTTGATCCCTCAGCAGGGTGTCAGGAAGGGCATCTGGCCTTAATCCCTCCATGGTCCATCTAGATGTGTCTTCACCCCATCAGTGGGGACTAATGGGACGCATAAAAACAGGCATTTATAATCAGCTCAGGTGCTTCGAGCAAATTCATGGGAGATGCATTTTGAAGGTAACCTATTTGAACAGAGTTTGGCTGTTGAAGTTTAGTTTTGCATGTCCAGCAAGCTGTGGTCACTCAACAGAACCTCATGACTCATGGTGGGTTCTGCTTTGACTCCAGCAGATGGAGGGCGATGCGTTGTTTAGTGATGACCTGATCAACCCACCATCTACTGCGTGGTTATGTAAAAATCTGCTCAGCCTATGCCTTCACTCTGAGCACTGACACATCTCCATTCTGACGAGGAAGACCTTGAATCTAATCTCCTTTCTTCCTTCTCTCCACTCTGCTTATTTTGTTTCCAAGCCACCAAGGACACTTCTGACAGATACAGGGTGGAGCAGAGGATTCTGGGATACGGTGAGCGTGCTGGAGGCTGCCGGATGTGGGTCAGACTTTGCAGGTGTGGAACAAAGTTCGGATACATGAGACTTTTAAATGATTTCAGAATCTTTTTATTTGAAATGTCAGTGTTCAAGAGAAAATAAAACAGCAATATAAATATTAGCATAAAAATAAGAGTAGCACAGGGGTATAGCGTGGGGGCTAAGCATTTCATAAGAAAGATAATACAGCAGGATAGAGTAGTATTAATTCAGCAGCGGACGGACTTACACGTATATATTTATAGTCATTTGTTCATATGGACAGAGAGAAAGAGAGGCATTCTTTCACAAATGCACGAGATAAAATCACAGCAAAAGAACCAAAAGAGGCTACAGAAGGATAGAAACATTTCCGATATATATCTTTTTTTGTGTGTTTTGTTTAACGGTGATAAAATAGATAGTAGCAAGAGGAAATGAACACAAAAATATGCGCACATATCACAATTTAACTAGTCTACATGAGTCACTTAGTTTTACGTATCATCTAAAGTTATCGTCTTTAAGTTGTTTATTTACAATGAAATGTTAGTTGGCTTCCATGGTGCTTAGTTACTACATTGCAACACAAACTGCTGAAGAACATCTCAGATTTTAATTTTTTTTTTCTTTCTTTCCCCAGAGATTTTCTTAGTTTTCTTGAAAAACAAATGCAACACATTCCAGTAGTAAGCCACGCCTTGTGGATGGGGACTCTTGTTTTGAAAATGCTGGACGTGGTCCCTACTATACAAACAACTGGCTCATACCATCGACAGGACTCGTGTTTATTTACAGTGGGGAAGAGCCTTCACGGGACCAGGGAGCGGAGGGGGTCGAGCGAGTGGCAGAGAGCCGAAGTTTAGCATTAAAACGAGCAAGGGGGGAACTCTGAACCCCGCTTTGGTCCATCTGAAGTGGTATCTCCTCTCAAACGGACAGATGTGCTTGGAACGGTTGACCTCTCAGCTGGGTCAGTGCATTTGAGGAACTCTGGGGGGTGGACGAGACAACGGTGGTGCCTCTGTACATTCAGGGGGTTGAGCCAAGGTTGCTCTCCACCCCTTTGTCAATGTAATAGTGCCACCCATGACTGTACCCTCTCCACACCCGCCCTTAGCCCAGCCTGCAAGCTGCCTCTTCATGCAGTGATGTCTGGCCGCTGCCTTGACAGACAGATGGACGGTAAAGGTAAGACTTCATATCTTATACAAACAACTATACTTATCCTCGAAGAAGAAAAAAACATGGTATTGTCTCCGGTCATGAAGTCGCACGAGCACTTCAGGATAGCGAGAGTGAATACTCTGTCAATGGTGCCTACAAAGTGTCTAGAGACCTCTAAGCACTTAATTTGACTACGTGTCTCCCTAAAGACGGAAGTGATTACTCCCCCGACACTTCGTCTCACCTTTAGAAGACTAACAGTGCATTTCTTATTGTTTGGCTCTCCAGGCGGGGCAATGAGTGAGGGAGGACACAAGCTGGTTGGAGAAAGGGGAGGGGACAGCAGGAAGTGTATATGCGCCCATCTGGGGTGTTTCTCCAAGAGGACCGCCTGCACAGACAGCATGGCCACCATGCCATGCCTACCCATCCTCTGTCAGCTCTCCCTGCAGGTAACATGCTCAGGTCATATAAATCACAATAGATTAAAACGTTATCTTTTACTTACGGTTACAAAAGTAGATTTTGATGTCTGTCAGGTAAATGCTACATGTGCATTATGTTGACCTGCGCCTAGAAGGAAGATTAGAGGTTCGAGATGTTCACCACCTTTTGCTTTTGCGATGCATAGTTTGCAACTCTTATTGAACCTAAAGGAGCATGCAGAAGAGTGTGTAATACCTGTGAGGCAGCCTTATCCATACGAGCTATGCTTTAGTGTCCTGCAAGGCTGAATCTATATAGAAATCTAATGGCAATCTAGCGTACTTTACAATAACTTGACTTTCCGCTTCAGGGAAAGAGCGCAATAAATCCAACATGAAACACGTTAAAAATGTCATCTCTTAATACATCGCTGGGTACAGCCTGGTGACCCCAACAAGGTTCCTTACAACCAATCTTTGTTTGTAGCAAATCCAAGGTCATTTGATTTAGCCAAAATTACAGCAACCCCCCAAACCCCACAAAATATCTCATTTACCAACAACAACAACAGCATTACTAGAACTCGAGTAGAACACAGGGTTTCCGATAGTGATCAACAACAGCGTTCAACACATTCATATTCTTTGTGGCCCCCAGACACTCCCAAAGAACCATCGACATCGTCCAAGTGGTCAAAAGTGATTGGCTGCCATTGTTTAGACTGTGGCTTTGGACCGTAGTTGACAGCTGGGCAGTAAGATACCTAAAAGAGGGGCATGGGGGGTTGATTTTCTCATAGGATCAGGCCATCATTCCTCCACCTCCGCTTATCCCTTTCTACTTCTTCTCCTTCTTGGTGGACTTCTTCTTGGAGGCAGGGGTCTGAGCTGCCTTGGGAGGCTCGGCCTGGGCGGAGGCCTGGGGTGGGGGAAGGGCCTGCTGGGTGGCCTGTTGGGCGGCAGCCTGCTGCTGCTGGGGGTTGGAGGTGAGGGTGGCTGTGCTGCCAGGGATGTAGACGTTCTGGCGATAGTCAGGCACATGCTGCAGGGTGAACTGGGGGCTGTAGCGGGTGCTCAGGCCCATGGTTCCTGGTCCCAGGGTAGCAGTCGCCTCGCTCACTTCTGGGGAGAAGAGAGACAGAGCGGGGGATGGAGGGGGAGGCAAGAGGAGAGAGAAGGGAAGAACTCATTAAACAACGAGAATTCCTGGATGTTTTATCATTTTATTGTTGTTTTTTTTTAAATCTCAAATGAAATTGTTTCATCTTTTATGTTTTAACTCTCATAGTGGAGCATCTAAGGAGGTGGAACTGGCCGGAAGCTGAATAAACCAACTCATCATACGTGAATGAAGAACAAGGGACACCATTGAAGTGTGAACTTATGATTTGATCTCATATTGCCCTGGAGAAACAAAGCCTGCAGACTTGAATGAAGGCTTTATCCAGAGCCAATTCAGTCGAGCTAAGCTAAATCTAGCCTGAAGAGCTCACTTGGAAAGAAAGAAACAACGCAGAAGACGACCTAACAAATGGTGAGCAGATCTCTGATCATTTGCTGAGCATAATGGCCCCCTATTAAGTGTGCTCCCCTTTACGCATGGTTCTCTGCTCTGTGTGCTCATGTGTTCCTACATCTCATCTGCGCATGACACAGCTGCTCGGCTCATGACTCTCCCCTGCAATGCAGACACAAATGCTCCCTCCCCCATCCCCTTGCACCTCTCTGCCTATAGAAAACACACAACCATCACCCTCGCTGCATGTCCCCATCAACAGTTGAAGCAACAGCTGACTATGTTGTTACTGTTGATGCCGTCTCCACCATGAAACCATGCTTTACCAGTTGACTGTAGAACAGCAGCTCTGCTAATGTCTGGAGTCAATCAACACGCATATGATGAACAGTGGAGCCTTTAGCGTAAAGTAAATCTTTTTATTTATTCTGCTACTGTATCAGAAGGGACAGCTCTTTAAATTTCCCCCAAGGTAGGGCTTTCTCTCTCCTCATGAGACGGAAAACTCCCCTTCATGTCCGGGTAGGTCTTCAGGGGGGAGACTTGGAGACAAATCACCGCTCCTCTGAGAGAGGAGCGGTGATTTGTCAGTGGTTGACATAACAATGGAAACAATGACTGGACGGACAACAAATGTTAGTGAGTCTGTCCAGTTGTCATGTCTGTAATTTAAATATTTGTGTGTTACAGATCTCGACTCAAAAAGGAAAATTCGTTTGCTTTTTTTCCATGTTCGAATGATCACCAGGCATTGCAGCAGCCCAGGAATGAGTCACTGTGTGTGGTGGTGACAACTGCGGCAGAGAAGACGGCAGGAGTGTGGGTGAGGACACAAAATAGGTCTCCGCTCTAAATCTTATATGAAAATGTTGCCACTCAACCCGTTATGATATGTAGTTATATAATATATGGTTGCTTCGTACAGTGGAAACAGGCAGCTTGCTAATGTTATTGAGGTAAATATATCAGCTGTAATGTTTATACCCAGGATGCTGCTGGTAGCTAGCTACGTGTACTGCTTGAAGGGTGTTGGAACCTTAACACACTGCTACTGCAAGCGGGCTGTGTGTGTGTGTGTATCCTTGCTTGCTTCCTGCTAACCTGCTTTCTAACCTCTCATTGGCTACCGCTGCTTGCCAGCCCGTGTGAATGAATGTTAATGCACCGTTGCAACATTGCATTTTCATAATTCCTAAACACTGTGCAGTGTAGTGTTCTGTGGTGTGGTAGGGCTTTTGCAGTGCTTTGTTGATAGAACATACATAGTTCAGTGTGATGCTGAAAGAGCATATCTGGTGTTGTTAAGGCTGGTGTAATGTAGTGCAGGAGTCAAACAATCCATTTCTGAAATTTGAACGAGGTAGAGTTTGAACACCGCATTTTCAAATGTCCGATAATGCAGTGTTCCAGCACTGCAAACGCAGTGGTTGAAGACTGGATTTCTGAAATTGTAGTGTTCGAACACTGGGTTCTGAAATGAGGTGAATTGCAGTATTTAACAGTGTTCGAATACTGCATTGCTGCAATGCCAAAATTTTAGTGTTCTTCAATTTAAAAGAAAAATGGCTGTCATGGTTCAGCTATGTGTGTAAAAAAAAGGTATTCATTAATTTATAGTACTCTTAAAGTTAACACTGTACCCCTACAACAAGCAATTTAACCAAATTGAAGAGTTTGAGGTTAGTTTTAATTCTGAAAATTCCAAAGACCAGACATGGACAGCTTTAATCTCATTGTTACATCAAGCCAGCCTCAACAAACCCTAAGTAACAGTCAGAAACATCAGCATTAGCTCAATGACACCGTCTGACACCATCACACTGGAACCTATGCATCGGGAACACAGACCAACTGTCCTTCGCCCGTCTTTTGCCAGCAGTGGAGAACACTTAAGTAAGTGCACAAGACTGTGCACTGTGTAACATACATGGTAGATGAACAAAGCTCATGAGATTCAATCATATGTTGACAGAAAGGATATGCTCAACTTCTGCAAATCTCAAAAGACAATATGGATGGCCCTTATCACACCCCTAAAATGAGCAGACCGACCAGCTACTCAGAAAACATAGATCCCGGTAATGTGGGCTGAACCTTCCGAAGCCCTACTAACTATCCTGGAGGAGATGCCAATTTCAAGAAGTGCTGGCAGCCATAAACCCCCTGAGGAAGAATAATATCTCACTCCTGAAACAAGGATGGTACTTGTTCATCCTGCATGTCAGGGACCAGGAGAGTGTCCACAGGGGTGACATATGCATTGCCATGCAGGAGGAGGCACTCCACAAAACATCTCTGTGTGTTGACAATGAGGCATATAATCACCACTGCAGACGGAAAGGGTTTTATCAAGGATTCCGTTTTCTAGATACTCTCCAACCGAGTAGAAACAATACCCTCATCCTCACCATCCTTACCAAGACGGAGTGGGTGGGGATGATGGGCATAGTTTGGGGATATTAAAAGCCAGAGAGTGACTATACTGATGAAGGGAGAGGATTATGTGGACAAGAGGCATAAGATTCTATATTGGGGCTGGGAATAAGCACATAGGCTGATGGGCATAGACAAAGTAGGCGTCTTCACGGGGTGCAGAGGTACAGGACTCACCGTTTGCTGCAGCCATCAAGGCCTGGAGCTGCTCTGCTTCAGTTGGGGGCTGGGGCCAAGGGCCTGTTCCCATGGCAACCTCAGGTCCTCCCGTTGCCCTGTCGCAAAAAGAAAGGAAGAAGAGTCACGAAGTGGCGACCATTTTAGTTGCCCTCAGAGCCTTTGTTTCATGAGGTAAAGGCAAGCAGCTGATGGTAAGGTGCAAAGCCTGAGGGGAAACTCAACAAGGGAGACGAAGCTCTTTCACAAAAAGATGCATCATATGTATAAACCAAGGTGTCTCATTCATATTCTCATGGTCAGACACAGACAAGCTTCTGAAGACCTGGGACGCGCACAAAAACAAGCCAGCACACACTCGGCAGCATCCCTGCAAAGCACTCCCTCTCTTCAGCAGGACCAATTCCACTGGGTAGTAAATCTTGTTAAATGTTTAATGATACTTGAAGGAAACAGCGGCCTACATAGACATTCAGACGCACACACACTGCGCCCAGTAAGCAGTGAACATTTCCATCTGGGCAAAATTCAGCTTCAAAGGCTTGTTTGTTTAAAGCCGCCAATTTGCATGTTGGGGGAACAAAGCAGAAAACGGACCTGCAATGTATTAAACTCACCTACATACTGTCTCTCCCATAACACTAACCATCGAAAACAGCCTTTACAGCACAAGTGAGTCACACTGTCCCCCGTGACCTTCCCCCTGCCTCCAATTGGGCTGATGAAGCAGAAACCGGTCATGTTTTAACAATTGTGGCCCTTTGAGTCATCCTGAAAACTGTGTGTCGTCTTTAGTGAGTGTTCGATGGCCTGCCTCAGAGTCTTCACACTACCCCCTCGTTCCTTCTAAACTGGATAAGTCTACGCATGCTGGACTGAGCTAATTGAACTATATGGGTTGCACGATGGCAGGCTGCTAACCCCAGGAGGCTGTGGATAACAGGCTCTGGTGCCATGGCAACACCCAGAGAAGAATTCGGTGTCACTTGCGGTGTTAAAAAGGACCTTACTTCCTGACTTTTACGAGCTGCAGATATGAACATAAAGGGCAAATGAGAGTATGTTCATATGTGAAGGGAACTTGCATCTATTGTGGTTAGCAGCGGGCTGTTGACAAGATGTGAGGGTTTCCTTCATGGTCCCTTTTCAAAAGAATGAGCTGAAACGTTCCAAGGTGAGAGAAACTCCACTTGGAAACTGTGCTGGGAGATGGATCAAGGGAAAGATTTCGGCGCAAAATCAAGGAGTCGCTGGACCACGGCTTGCCAAGTCTCCCCGCCTGAAGCGGTTTTCACTGAGGTGCCCGAGAGGAAAGGTTGAGGCAGCAAAACATGTGCCTCCAGCGCCAGGCAGCCGATGAAAACCAGACTAGGATAGAAAGCATTCAGTGGAGACAGAGCAGCCATTTTGTGGCTCTTTGTGCCGTCCGAGATGAAAAGAGATGCTTCATTTAATCTCAATTAGCGTCTCCTCAACCTTATCTCAGCCCGGGGTTGTGCTAAGCACTTCCTGCGGTCCTGATTATCACTTCCTGTGGGGTGAGCTCTGTGGTCCATAGGGACGACGGTAACCACCCGTGAACTAGAGGTCTTATCTACGACGAAGAAGAACCCTCTAGACGACACTTGAACGCCCCTTTGGGACACAAACTAGGCGACACTGCCTGGGTTTCCACCGTGCTCAGAGGGTTTGGCCTGGGGTGAGGACTTGGCTCCTAAGACTCCTCTCCGCCTCCATCAAACTGATAATACGACAAATCACCGGACAGCCATCATCATTGTCCCTTTCCTGGCAGACTTGTTTTGCAGTTACAGAATCACATGAAAAAAAACCACATATGGTAACGTCTGGCAGCAAGCGTCACTTGAGTCACAGACATACAACAAAGCCAACATTATATGGGAAGCCGGATCTCTACGACAGAAACGACGAACAGCTCTCAGGGGGATGACTGTGTGCTATAAACAGTGGCACATACACTTGCAGAGCAAATCTACCAAGACGTGGCACACAGTGAAACGTATCGCAGTCCCCTCTACGCCACAGCAAGCATTGTGGCCTAGTGCACATCCACCAAAGAACCCCCTCGACGGGTCAAAGGGACCAAGAGAAGAAGCTACGGTACATCTAAGCACAGCACAGCACTCCACTCCACTCCAGCCTACTACCTACACACTGTGGGGGCCCCTTCCATGCCCTCAAAAGCTGATCCGGGGTCAGATGGGACTCCTGCATGCTACCGCTGACCCCACACAAATCAAACCATGATCAGCCATTAAGGGCGGGGATAGGGACAGTGTCTATTCTATGTTTATACCTTGTCGCCCTCTTCGGCGTCCATCGAATGTGTGTGGCGTACGGCATGTGGGGACTAAAAACACAAGAGGTTACACACTCTGCAGGAACTCTTCAGTCTGGCTTACAGGTCAAAGTCAGCCTGGCACAGAACCTTCTTTTAGCTTTCACTAGGAGAAAAGTCATCTGTTACATCCATCTGACATTCCAGAGGCAGGAATTTAGTTTGTTTTTTACTTCCTTTGTTATTCCCCCAGGCATATGGACTCTCTCCAGTATACACATGTGGTATTCACAAATGGCAGCCCCTGACATCTTTTTGAGTTACTGGATTTTATGTGTATGTGTATGTAGCATTCCCCAGACTTGGAGAAACGAGTCTCTTGACCCCCAGATGGTCCATTTCAGAGGGAAGGCTCGACTCATGGAATGTGTTGTGCAATCATTGTTGTGGAAACTGTCAGAGCATGTGCATCGGTTTAGCACAGCATCAGGGCCAAACAGCAATCAACTAGCATCAAATACACACACACTCACATACACACCCTAATTTAGGTTACAAATGTGGTTAGATCTCATTTGCAATCACTGATGTCCTGGTAATAAATCTCTCCTAACAGTTCTATAAAATAAACCACAGCAAAAGGGGAAAAAGGAGAGAGAGAAGTCCCCCCCCCACCAGCCCTGGTCCTCTTTTCTCATCAGCAGCAGTGAATGATGGCACACAGCCGGGGAGAGAGAGAGAGAGAGGGGACCAGGGAAAGGGGAGTTGGAGCCAGGGCGGCCATTTTACAAAGCAGCCTGGAAACAGGCAGTTGCTCTCATCTCTCTTCCTGCCCTCCAGCTCCATTCATCTGACAGTATAAAGTAGACACGCCCTCTGCATCGCCGGGCTGTCCGTGTACATTTGTATGTTTGTGTTTCTGTGTGTGCACAGCAGCAAACTCACCCGCTGGGTCCAGGTCTCTGCCCCTGGTTGAAACGCCAGTCATTGTTAGGAGGTTTTTGCTGCGAAGAGAACAGAAGATGCAACATGAAATATGTGATCCACCACAGCAGCATGGCATCGCTGAGGCATCAACACGTGCTGTTTTAGGGAAGGGGGCTCCTCTGCCAGGGAGAGTGACATTTAAAACTAACAACAGGATTTCAGGCAACAGCAGAAAAGTTCAAGCTCCGGCGTCCATTTTGTTCTGGATGTGGCGGAGCGTGAAATGCTGCTGAGGGACAGACTCGTAAACATACCAGGGCTCCACCTCTAGTCGAGGACAGGAGCCCGAAATAAAATACATAAAGCTGCACCGACAACCACACAACCTTATTAGAGACCAAGTGAGCTGTTCCTAAGTGGACAGGGGCCCCCAGATGAGGGGACCTTACCCTCAAGAAGCATCTCGACTCACTTCAGTCCTACACTGGAACACATGCCTCTTAAACGCCGCTACTGGCAGATTACCGTTAACAGGAGATTCGACAGGCAAATTGATTGCTTGTGACTTGATGCCCAAGGACGCCCCACACACACCGATGAGCCTGGTTGAGCGCGATGCAAGGCCATTCCCAAGCAACGCTAATTGACAGACTGTGTAATTCAAAGGGCTTTCATAAAGCCCTAATTGTTATTTTGTCCAGAGGGTAAGAGAGCCCAAAGAACATAAGGCTGTTTGTTGTTCTGTTATTAAAAACACACAGAGGGACGTGGGGGCTGGGGGGGGGAAAGATGGCCGAGTACAGACCCAAGCCTTTCTCACTGCTCTTCATCACTATACATGAGAAGTGCCTCTCTCTTCCAGCCCCTTTCACTTTCCTCCATCTTTACCTCCCTGGCCCTTTTGGCCAGCCCTGCCATCTCTCGCTCTCTACTTGTGCAGTGATGTAGTGAATAGACCCTTGGCTGTGCTCCAGACTTTGCCTCCTAATCGACACAAGAGCTCCCCAGAGAGAGGCCGGCAGGACCATGTGCTGCATTATTAAAAGAGCTATTGTACCCTGGGAAGTGATAAAGGAAGAGAGAGCCAGAGAGAGAGGGTGCAAAAGTCCCCAAACATCCCACTTCCCTGTCAGCCCTGTACGGCCAATCAGTTGCAGCACCAGAGTAAAAATGGCCGACGGGGTCAAAGTTCAGCCTTCCCTCAGAAAGGGTTTCTTTCATCTCGGCAGGTGTCTAAAGACATTCATGAACGTTCACGTGGTCGCAGATACTGACCGACGAGGGAGGGGAAATGGATTGTGAAGAAGATGAGGAGTCCCAGGTTTGGTGCATCGCCATGAAAGAATATCAATACCCCCCCCCCACACACACACACACAGAAACTATTATCCACTATCCAAACAAGAGATTTGTGAATGAGGATGAGAAGAGGTGGCCAAACAGGAACCCACATTACTTTCTCACAGTTAAGAGCAGTGGTTCTCAAGCAGTGGTACACGAGCTATCAGCAGGCAGTGTGTGAGACGATTGATAAATGGTCTATTGAATAAGCCTGATGTAGAATAAATAAATATATTTACATAAAATAAAAATGCTGTAAACCTCAAAGACAAGACAAACAACTGAGGGTAATCTAGATTAAATAAAACCCGCCCTGTTGAAATAATTGGTCCTGTAATCAACCTAATGAGATTCAGACGCTTCATTCTCCCATGAGCCTCTAGTGCTTAACCAATAAACCAAACCACGTGGTTGCCACTGGTAACCAGAGAGAAGCCTGCTGAAGAGCGGCCCTTAGCTAGCTAACCAGCGAGAGGAGGAGAAATGGATAGGTGGCCCCAACGTGTTGTTCCTCTGAGCTGTGGGAACAAAAAGTGGCAACGCTGGTGTGTGTGATCATCAAGGTCACATTCTGGAGAGGAAATGTACAACCGAGGACTGAGGTCATCGCCCTCGGCTCGACACTTTCATCACATCTGCTGGTGACTCTGACACTGCACCAATAAGCCGAGCTGTAACCAGCCATTTAGTGAAGCCAAGCACCAATTCAGCTGGTGCTTCTCCGATACGGAGAGGAAAATCATCCAGGCTTGACTGGGTGCACAATCCATTTGTGCCCAATATTAGTGACGGCAACCTGCCAGCCAATGGGTACTGAAAGCCTCATGCAGTAGCCACAGACCCTGGTCTCAAATCACGATTTTTAGATTCTACGCTTACACAGTTCTGCTGCACGGTACAGAAAGGATTTCTCGATGATTTAACGTATTTATGCGCGGTGTCATTTTCAGCGATGACCCCAAATTAAAATCGAACACAACCACCGACTCTTTAGAGAAAAGCCTCATCAGCGCCATCCCAGACCCCTGGAACGTCCAAGCTCACAAGTTAGAGACGACGTATCGCGTCTTACTGGTTCAGGGGTGAAATTCTCGCCTGCCAGGTGAAGGACTTGGGTTCTAACCCCTGTCAATGTCAGTACATCTAACTTTCAAAATTGCCTTGCTATGGATAAAAATGTTTGCCAAGTGATGAAGTTTTATAGAATACACAATTTTCCCTAAATCTCCATCCTACACCTGGAATAAACGCCAGGGAGAGCGAGAAGAAGAAAATCAGTCGTACTGAGTGGAGACGAGCATCCATGGTGGGGCCCAGCATTCCAGCTGTGTGACTCGCTTTCTCCACACATGCACACGCCTGAAGAAAAAGATCATTCCCAAGGTCAGGTCCCACCACAGGCATGTGAAAATGGGAACACAGACCCTGACAATGATGCTCTGCCATACGAAGTCCTGCCCAATGTAAACTGAAAGTAGATACGCCTATGTGCTGTGAGGGCTTCAGAACAAAATGGACGCCTGAGCTTTCCATGCCCGTCTGGGTTGCGTTCAAAAACAGCAATCACAAGAATCAAGGGACTTTCTCAGGAATGTAACACGCTGCTGGAAAACCGACAGCGCAGCTCGGTGAAAAGTCAAACTGGGCGTTTAGACCAACACTCAGCCTCCACCGGGGGCCAGTTACCAGCTGGTTTAGAACCAGTTTGAAGTAGAAACCAGTGGCTGCGTAGTGGTGGCACTAAATCGGTCATCAGTGGCAAATCTGGACCAAGTCAGCGAGTCTTAGGAGTTTTCTCAGATATGTATAAGGTCTTCCTTTTATTCTCCAAAGGACTGGCTGGTCTGAGAGTAGGTCAGACGGACTCCGTTTGGAGAGATCACAGAGCCCTCTTGGTTTCTAGGGATTACATCCAAGTCCTCATCCAACAGGGAGATTTTCCCTACCACCAGTCTCAATCACACTCGAGGTCAAAGGTCGTTCTAACGGATCAAGTCCATCAGTGGCCGTACACGGTAGGCGGAGCCATGTTAGACCAACTGCAGGACAGATGCCGCATTAGCTCGGCCGTCACGTTTGGCGTAGCGGGCTGTATCCGGCCATGAGGCTGGGGAAATGCAAGGCCTTCATCGTAAAGCCTCTCGAGTTGTTGGTCAAATAGAAAAGCGCGACATAAGAACGAGCTCGTTCACCAGCGTCGCTACATGAGAGCTCTGGGTTCATCGGGGCCTCGCAGGCGGATCATCGATGGAAACGACACCGGGTCCGTCAGTCGACTCATTTAAATTCCCTCGACCGCTTCCACGCAAACAGACACTGGAAGGGTTGACGGGGACATCCTGAGTAGACCCCCCCCATGACACCTCCCTCTGACCAGTCATACACTGCACCTGGTGCTGGACCCAAAAGGAGGAAGACGCGTCTATTCTGTTGCTCTGATAACCTTCAGTGTGGTCACTATCTCTCTCTCTCTCTCTCTCACTCACACACACACACACCAGTTAACCTTCAACAGAGGCCCACACATCTCGTCCCACATGGCATCTCCCAGCTACCAGACCCCCTGTTTCCAGACCCAGTGTCCTTTCAGCCTCACTGCTGATGTCAATAAAACAAGATGACGATGGACGACCCCCCCCTTCCCCCCTCCAGACGGTTGACTACAGGCTCAGAGAGGAGTAAAGACGGTGAGCAGGCCCTTGATTGTGATCATGTGTCTCTTCCTGTCTTAAACACACACTCCTGGTTTTCCTCAGCAGGACGGCCAGGGACAGGCTCTCTGAGCCGTGTTTGTCCACGTGCCGCTTCGTCAAGCACGAAAAACAAGACGAGCCTGGTCTTCATTTACAAAACACTCGCTCGGACGTGGTGCGCGTGTCCTCACCGACTCACAGCGCTGAACATCCTCATCCGACTTGCAGATTCTTCCTCTGAACAAGGGAATAAGAAGAGCCGGGCTGGACAGCATATGGAGAACAAGCTGGCGGCTTCCCTGGACGTACGGGATTCTTATGGCATCCTCGTGTCCCTACGTGCCTCAAGAGGCCTGTGCATTAACAGCCCGACTGGCACACTCCAAATGAATAGCGAGCACATGGAGGGACGGTGGGGACTGACTGACAATGAGACACTTGGGGCCGACGGCCCTGCTAAGATTACACCCTGCCGGGGGGCTCCCGGAGCCCGACGCCCCGTGTTCACACCGTCAAACACAAGCGATGGCCGCCCTCTCTTAAGTGCACCATCTGTCACCGTGGCCCCGTGCATGTAAGGCCGACCTCCATTTTGCTCCCTATCTCTCCCCTCATCTCCCTCCCTCTGTTGTGCACGTGTCACTGGAGCAGAGAGACAGATGGTACCCTGCCGACCCAGTTCAGCACGAGGGGGGGGTTACACAACCACAAGGCCACACGGAGTCATGAGAGAAAGCAAAAACGAGATCGAACGGACGGGCCCGGGGTTAACATCGTGTTCCATGGGATGCAGTATTCTCTTAGACACCACCACAGGAATGATGGGCCTCCACCAGACCCTCCATCACATGAGATGTCAGGAACGACTGAAACTCAACTGCTTCCACAGTCCAGTCCATACGTATAACGCTATTCTTTTCCCACCACGTCCCGTGTGTCGTTCCCACTGCCGTGTTTCCCGGCAGAGCTCTGCCTCCACACGGGCTCACTGACAGACCATGTGGATTCTCTTCATGTGAGTCATCCCAGCTGCAGCAGCCATTTTGAATCACTCCGAGGTAAGTTGGCCACCATCTACAAACTATCTCATCTTAATCCCGAAGGACTGTTTTTCACTTCCTACACTGGCCGGGATGGAGGATTTCAAACAAACGGGACAGAACAACGTTCCCAGTCCAGTTTTTCTGGCTGTGATCAGAAATATCCGCCTCTCTCTTCATGAGATGCAGAGTCCTGGAATCAATCAGCCAAAGTTCAGAGGACAACAGGAAGTAGGGGGTCAGGCCGCTGACCCCCTACTTCCTGTTTTTACCCACTGCTTTATTCATTGACTCTCTCCTCCCCCACCCCTTCCT
>OMLC01043076.1:2500-15354 GCA_900302585.1 Regalecus glesne | reverse complement strand
CCCCCCCCCCCCCATACACATACAGCTTTCTAAACACGGAGGAATTCACTTTAGGAGGGAAAGAAAGAGGGCATGTGGGAAATGGAGGCATGAGAAAAGGGAGAGGATGGGTCTTCCTGTTGAAGCAGTGGGTCAATGTCACAGATCTTGAGCTTAACTAATAACCTGCTGTGCGTGACCCCTCACTTCATGGTACGCTATAGGATAAAATAGAAAATAAAAATAACAGATAACCTAATCTTAGTGAGAAAGACAGGGAGAAACCAACAAGAAACTTGAACGATGCTCTTCCTCCCACAATTCCCACGGTGCCTCTTTGCTGAAAGAACAAAGGACTGCACAGGAATAAAATATGGAAAGTGGAGTGTTTTTGATCCTGAGTCTTTGTGCGCGCTTGAGTATGTTAATGTGTTTTTTTTCCCATCAGTTCCACTGAGCATATCAGACAGGAAGACTAATGCATTCCCATTAGACTGAGTGGGAGAAGTTTATACGTGGGGACTTTCTTGAAAAAGAATCAGTGCAGAACTGTTGAGCACAGGCCTGGGACTTGTTGAGTTATCTAGATACTCCTCAGACCCTCTGGAAGCTTCATGCTGCTCGCAGCACAAGGAGGCTCTTTCTTTCCCTACTGATTTCTGCCCTGTAACAGATGGAGATCAAGTGTTCTCTATTGCTTTGCCCTGGATGTGTTTCAATCGGTCCTTTGGTTCGGCGCATCTGTTTAAACCTTACAGCTCCTCCGAGTGATCATTTCAGTATCATGTGCATCTTTGCTCGGTCCATGTCAGCATCATGGTTTGGTTCATGCCCCCAACCATCGAGGCTGTGGGTTTTAACTAGTGTGGTTTCTTTTTCCTCTTCTGGTGCTTTTACGGCTAAAAATGTTTTGTTGCAAACTAAGTCAGGTCCTCCTAAGTGGATTAGCCATGTTGAAACTTTGACGTTTTTAGCAGATATTAAAACAGGGTTTTACCCTCCCAGTTTTCAAATACCGGGTGCTGTATGTCTTCTACATGCAACCCATCCTATGGAATGGGATCAGTAAGAAGCTGCAGCACATAGGGACCAACTCAAGTTCTTTTTCCTACTGCCTTGCTCGGGGCACAGGCAGGAGTGTTAACCCTAACATGCATGTCTCTCTGATGGTGGGAGGAAATCGGAGCACCCGGCAGAAATCCACACAGTAATGGGGAACAGTGTCATGCTCAAGGACACTTTGACACACTTGTCTGTAGTTGCCAGAATCAAACCTGAAACCTTCCGATCTCCAGATGACCACTCTACCCACTGCCGCCCCTTATGGTGGTGGTATTTACTCTAAATTCAAGTGATGTGCTGCCAGCATCTCTAAGGAAATAATACCTCAGCTGGTATCACCAAGATAAGCATCTCCACACTTACTAGAACTGACAATTAACACAATCGTATTTAAGAGTCAGTGTGTTAACAAGTGCACAGACTCTTAGAGCCGCTGATTTTAGTCACTTAGAGCAATCTCTGATCAAATCTTCACCACACGTCCTCCTACAGAGTCCGACACAGGAAATTCATTTCCCCAGCACAAATAAAGATACACATTCTTCTTATTTCAGCAGACACAGGAAATTAGTCTGACAAAGAAAAGACAGTGATGGTCTCACATTAAGTGTGCTGACAATTTTCTGGCAAGTCATTAGACACAAGCCTCATTATGCTAAAGCTTAGGAAAATGAAGTCTTACTCAGCAGGTTGGTAAACCGGGTGTTTTGGAGTTAAATTAGATTTGGTTACAAAATCAAGTCTCCATTGATGTAGCCTTGTAAAAACAGACTAATTTACCACCTATACGCCAAAATCTAAAGGAAAGCCGATTTATTTGGTAAATGAAATGTGTCCCCTGCATTCAACCCATCCTGTTGTATAGGAGCAGTGGGCAGATGCAACACCCTGACAGCAGGAAGGGGTTCAGTGAATTGCTCAAGGACACTTCCAAAACTTTTTCTGAAGGAGCTGGGGATCAAATCAGTGACCTTTCAATTACTCGACAACCTGTTCTAATTCCTAAGCTATTCTTTTCCAAACTTGCCACAGAGAGAGTGACTAGCTATTTGGTTAAATATACCACCATAGAGGTGTTACAGGAAAGGTTAATCAGGTCCTCTGGATACATTTTATTAAAATATTTCATCACTCATACAGTTGACATCTTCAGTCTGTGCAAGCTGAGGGCATCCAAACCCTTATAAACAATACACTTCCAAAACTACCAAAAAAGAGGATGGTTTCAAATGCAAATCAGCCATTGATTGGACTTTCGGGGTGCTACTCACGTACTCGGCCATCCCTGAAATCTAAAAGAAAACGTGCCCCAATCAGACCAGGTGACCTTCTAAAGCTCCAGGGTCCCCTTCTGATGATTGCATGCCCATTATAGATGTGTTCGATGGTGGGCAGGGCCCTGTGACCAGTCTGCAGCCTCATATGCACCAAAGGTGCGACGCACTGTGTTGTGATACATTCCTGCTGTAAAAGTAATTAAAATTTTCTCTGAATTGTGCCAGAGTAGACTTTCTGTCCGTTTCGACCAGATGGGATGGCCTTCGTCGCCTTTGTTCATCAATGAGCCTTGCGTGCCCAATGCACTGCCACTGGTCTGTGGTTTGTCTCTCCTCTGACCATAAGACTTGCCATTTCCGGGATGTTCTGACTCAGTCCACTGGCCATAAGAATTTGACCCTTGTTAAAGTCATTCCTACATCCAACATGCTGACTATGAGAACTAATGGTTTTCTTCCTATATAATCCATCCAAGACCTTGACATATGCCCCTGGTTTGGAGATAATGAGGTTATTTGGTTCACCTCTGAGTGGTCATAAAGAAACATAAGAATATATCATCCTTCTGAATAAATAAATATTCACATACTGGCTTTTTCCTTCAACTATCCGGTTATTTTTTGTAGTGTAATGTTTGGCAACTCAGAAATCTTTTCCAATGGGCTAATGGAAATATGCAGTGACTTCAGAGCCTCAGCCCATCCCTCTCCGCAATTGGAAGTGTCCAATTCATCACCCATCGACAGTAAAAATGCCAGTGTGAATGGATAGGCTTGTAGCAATCATCAACAACAGGACATTTTTTTGTATCTATTTATGTGATGTCATACACTTTAAATATCAACTTGCAAATAAAAGTAATGTTCCACTGGGAACCGCTTCAGCCAGGGTGAGCTCTACTATTTATAACATTAGCTACTTCAGCTCATTTGTGTTGTTGCAAACTCTGGTCAGACACACCACCTACACAAACATGTGACTTTCTCACACAAAGGGTTTTTCTAGGGTGAACACAAGGCCGAATGAATAGCTTGATGTCGTGGCCTCGAAAATTATCTCCTTTTTTGGAAACTAAAACTCTTTTGACCGTAGTTAAGGTGAAATCGGTTAATCTCAACACCTAATCTCTGAGTAAAGCTCTGTTTTTATGTCACGATTAGTTCCCAAATTGTGGAATTGAACAAGGACCCAGATGGAGCCTGGGGGATTAAGGCCAGATGTCCTTCCTGACACCCTGCAGTGGGATCAATCCCGTGACATCTCATCATTTCCAGACACACACTCTAGTGAAAATGAATCCATATGATGCACAATTAAAAACAGGAATGTAACATAACTTCTACTAAAGTGAAAAATTAGTTTGACAACATAGAATATGTAGACAAGATCCAACTCTTGACAGTGGTCAACTATGTTGTTCCTGCTGGAGAGCCTTTGAGCAGAGCACTCTACTGACCTTATCATGCACCCTGAATGTGCCAACTGCACTAATGCTTAAATTACTTTCATTGACTTGTAGTAATTGACATCATGCCGTGACAATCAACCATCATCATACGCATCACTTCCAAGAAAGTTACCCATCTCCAGAGCTATCGTGTCAACAGATCTGTGTCAAGATTATTCACGGTAACACATCAGTGCTGCTTCGTGAACCATAAACCCCACCGAGCACAGCAAGTGGGAGAGAAGAGCACAGAGGTGAGTCAGAGTAAACATAAGGAATGAAACTTTTCGCTTTCACAGAGGGAAACATGTTCTGCACGCAGGAAGAGAATTCAATGCAAAGAAATAACAAAGCAGAGTCAACACGGTTTTAAAATAGAAATCCGGGTTTTTGAGGATTTTTGGGCTTCACCACAGCTCATCCACTTAATGATTAAACAGAAAAATGCTTTTTAGCTGTTAACACACATTTTCAAAGGGCATGATGATGGCGTTCCCAAGTTTATTTCAGAAGACAGACACATGAGGGGTCTTGGTTCCCAGTATCAGGGTTTAAATTCATGACCCCTTGACTTCTGTGGAATTTACAAGCCAGGTCAAGGAAAAGTGAAGGGGAAAGAAAAAAGGCTGTATTTTTGAATTAACTCAATGGACCCCAGGAATTGCCATCATAGTGGCTGACTGACTCGCTGACTCTCTCTCTCTTTCTCTCAGTAGCGGAAGGGAACAAGACTGCCAGAGCTAGGGGTTCTCATCCCTGTGCAGCTCGGCGAAAGTAGCATATTATCTAAAGCTGATAGGCATGAGGCTCCAATACCATCTGTAGTAAAAACACATGTTGTTGGATGGCAGTGTCTGGAAAAATTAAAACACTGTCATTTAAATCTTAGTTATGGTCTCTCATCTTCTTTTCTTTTTTCTTCTCCTCTGTCAAGACTCTCTCTCAACACATCTTCACAAATCTCTCTCTCCTTCATTCACTCCACTGACAGGTATGACACATCTGTCCAGTAATCTACTGCCCTGGCACGTTTCCTGCTCTTTCCTCTTTCCTTCCTTCCTTCACTAGTTTCCTGATCTTTCGCCCCCTTCAAACCATTCCTACCTCCCTCCTTCCTGGCTGTTGCCATGGGAGATCAGCTGTTTTTGTGTGTGTACATTAGTATGATGGGTATATAATGACAAACAAAGTGCAAACAAATGTTTTGCTACAGGGCACACTACTCTAGCAAGCACATGCGTTGTGTGAGTCAGTGTACTCAGAACTGTCCTGATAACCATGTTACATTTGTGCTTTGGTCTCAGGAAGATGCCAAAAGAGTGAGCGAGACTTACTAAACATGTTGCATGTGTACGTGCAGGAAGTATATCTGTGTTTATATAATTCTGCATATTCTGCCTGTGTGTCTGTTTGCACAGTACTGTACGACTTTGTGCACATGCATAATATATGTGTGTGTGTGTGTGTGTGTGTGTTTGTGTGTGTGTGTGTGTGTGTGATCCTGACTAAGCTCTCTGTCGCAGCAACTCCGCATGACACAAAGCTGGCGTGGAAGTGTGCCCAACGCTGCCTAGTTACCAAGACACACAGTCGTGCAACAACAGACCGATCTCCTCGACGTAACTGGCCAGGGTCGCCGAGAAGAGCTGTGATCAGCATAGTGTTGACAAGTCGAGTAGGATTCTCACACAGACGGGAGGAACACCCATAAAAGTTTACGGGCCAGGCAGCACAGGCAACACCTGCCGTTTGCCCCTGGTGCCAGGAAAAGACAACAGTCAATACCAGCCGATATTTGGGGAGGCACATGAGAAACCCTACAATGAGTATGTATGTATGCATGGGCATACATGCAGACACACATACACGCACACACAAGCACTTTATAAGACCATGGAACTGGATTGCTAAGGGTACAAGCTGCAATTCTCCTTTTAAGCCCTTTGCTGGGCAACATGCCGTTTTAGCACTAAAATCATCCTATTTTGGCCATTTTCAAAGGGCAATACATAGCCATTCCCAAGGGAACAGAACCTGCGTCAATATGTTGTCTCACTTCCTCATTTATGACAAAGTTCTCAGCAGGGTTTGGCTCCTGGACAATGAGGTTATGTTGGGCTTCATGGTAGGATTTACTCAGAAAGGCCAGCCTAGGGCTACTCTGAGGTGAACCAAAGGTGATTCAACTTCAGGAACTGGAGGTCAAGCTCTAAGAACATCTGGAAAAAGAGACACATTTCAACCCCCTGAAGCAGCTTTCCCCAGCTGGTGGGACAGCAAAGGAAATGAGTAAATGAGATGAAACCCTAAAAGATCATAGACGGGATGAAATAGAGAGGGCAATAAAGCCTTGAAATTGAATTTACGGCAAGGGTATAATGTAGGTCATAAAGTATAACTAGTTAATAATAAGTGGTTGTGACGGTGGCCCATTGGTTAGCACTGTTGCCTCATGGTAAGAAGGTCCTAGGTTTGAATCCCAGGTCTTCGCAGGTCCTTTCTGTGGGAAGTTTACAAGTTCTCCCTGTGTCTGTGTGGGTTTTCATCAGGTAGTTCAATTTCCTCCAACCATCAAAAAGACATGCCTGTGCCCCTGAGCAAGCCAATAAGAAAAATAACTGAGTTGGTCCCCAGGAACTGCAGTTGCCCAAAACTCCTACACAATAGAAAGGGTTAAATGCAGAGGACATATTTCACTGTATGTATGTACAGTAAAAAATAAATAAAGTCTCATCTTCTTCTTAAGAGGTGACAACATAAGACCACCTCACCACACTGGAGATGTATACACCAAGTCAGTCTGCCAGTACAAACAAACAAACAAAAAGAAAACAGCAGAGGAACTGGTTTACATTTTCTCCAGTCAGAGAGGCTTAAAATGCAATGTGTCCCTTTTCTCTCTGGCCTACATGTGTCAAACTTCAAACTGTCCTGGCTCCTCATCAGAGGAGGGAAGGATTTCATTTCGAGCAAAGCCCTGTCGTCATGGCAACGTGAAGGATGGAAGGCAAATTCAGGTCATTCAGTCAGGCGCTAGACATGGGCATTTGAGAAACTCATTCTGCAAACAAATCATAAAACGTATCTAGGAACTAGTTTAAACAAGGAAGAGAAGCTTCTTTCTTTAGTCAAAACAAGTGAGCCTGAACCATTGCGTCATCACACCTGCAGAGGTGAACATGCTGCCCAGCTAACACACCCTTTCCACTCAAAATTAAACAGGGAAATACCACAAGTTTGACGGTGGACACTTGGAATGGATGGTGTACAAAAAACCAGATCAAGACTTACAAAAAAGACCCAAACTGTCTAAAAATACATGAGACTACGAAATGTGCTTGGCAGCATATTTCTTAAGTTGGAAGAAGTTTCAATTATTTAAAGGAGTCCAGACGATGTAACATTGATGACCATGACAGCCCCTATCTAGATTCACGGATATTCTTAAACTCTAAGACATCTATACTCCTTTTTCCTACTTCTATAAGTTGTGTCATGTCCTTTGTGTGAACCTGATTTTAATACTATTGTGGTGTCCTCAAAAGATGCTTGAAAACACTCGAGTGGAGTATTGGCTTTCACTTCACATCCCTGACAGCAGAACAGCTACTTCGCTGCCTGCTCATGGAAGACTTGCAGCACAAAAGAGATGGACACACAATGAAGTCGGAGAGGAGGAAACTCACCATGAACTACAAGCTAGCACAACAATAGTTGAAAATGAATGACAGGAAAAGAAGGTGGCTGAGTGGATATGAGTGAGTGTATGTGTGTGTGTGTGTGTGTGTTTTGTGTGCATGTGAGCTGTGCAGGCCGACGAAGAGGCCAGGGGCAGGGACGGAAGTAAGCCGATCTTAAAAACCGTGACTTGTTCTGATCTTTGTCAAATCTCCTCGTACTCGATCCTCACATCCATAATAAGCCTGGTACCAGTATATCTCGCTGCATCCTTTGAGGGGGTTAAGGCGTTTCACATCCTCCGTGTTCACAGTGAGACCCGACAGTGAGAGGAGGTTTTGAGCTCCCAAGCTACACGACAAGCAGAGTCACATGTGCATTCTTCAAAAGCGCACAGAAACCTTTTTTTTCTAAAAACAGACGCTCATATCTCTCGTCCCCGCCCCCTCCACAACTTTTGTGTCTTTTTATCTTTGCTTCCCTCATGACAAACAGCTTGCTCTGTTCACTGCAAATAGATGAGCTGAAAAGTAACATACTAATATCTAAGCAGCCTTCTTTGTTAAATACTTATCAAGAGGGATGTTTACATGCAGGCCAAAGGTCAGTGGTCAGATCTGGCACCAGTGAAACAAAGGTGACGATGTAGTCTATGAGTAGCACTGAGATCAAGCTGGGGATGAGGATTTAATTGTGAGGTCTGGTCTTTACATAAATCTGTTGACATACTGTAAATACCTGGACAGAGTTTAGAAAGGCCTATAAAAAGAACAGGTCTTTGATAACAAGGTCCCAGCTAGCATTTAGTACCCAAGACACAAGGACGACCTTCCAATAGAATCATCGCCAACATTAAAGGTTTATTTTGGCTTGGCAGCAATGCTTTCATGTCCTCGACAACCTAAACCCAATTGGTTTAAGCCGGTAGTGTCTAGCTGCAGCCTATTCCATAGGATTACCATAATGTAGGCTTTCAATTAAAGGCTATACTGCCTTCACTAAGAAATACACTTTTAGTCCACCGAGATGGAAATTACTTTGTAACTGCTGCTGTAATTGTTGGAATGAAATCCTGTTTGTGCTTTGCCGACAGAGGCGGCAGCAACCCATTTATGGAAATACTGAAATGTTAGGTCTAACCATGGTTGTGTTAACAAGCGTCAGGGCAAAAGACCATTGTTTGCTTTCACCCAAGAGCAGAACTCCCGTGGAATAGATGAGAAGTCAGTTAATCATGGGGCAAACTAAGCTGTTGGATACCCTAGAAATGGGCAGCGTGTTAAGAGGAGAGAAAGCCTGGAAACCTCAAGACTGACCCCGTCGCATGAAGACCAAGGGTCACGGTCGCACGACAGCAAGCCACCGTGCTACTTAAAGGGACATTTCAACGACGGTTTGGTGCATGTGAAATGAGTGCTAATGAGTAATGCAGTCGATTGAGGCAAGACTTCTCTGTGTAATACAAACAAATCAGAGTTCTCCTGCTCGCAGAATCTTTCCCACAGTTCTTACACATACCAGGATGCATTGTGCATTAGTCTCCGTGTTGACGCCCATCAAGTCCTCTGCACTCGTGTTGTGGGACACCATTTCCAACACTGGAAACGTAGCTTAGTCAAGAGACTGAGGATGTGCTTTCTGAACAGCATGTTTAGAGAAGATTAGAGCAGTAGAAACTCTGCTGGGCTCAAGTTTTTCTGACTGCCAAATAATATCAGGATGCATCAATTGACAGCCAGAGAAAACTAAAACAAACTCAGTCTCGCTGCCACCCCAGAGATGAAGAAACAATCAGGAACGACTGCAGGAATATGGTTGGAAAATGGAGAATTTTCCCTTTGAGATTTCCCCGAGCAAGCCTTTGAATTTAAGCACTTGAGAATCACTACCAGCTCGAGGGGCATGTTGTCTGCGGTTGAACTTTGGCCCCGGTGTCGAGAAGGTGGGAGGTGGTGCAAAAGTAATTTTTCCCTCAAAATAGGTGCCACAAATGCTTTCCTATACTCACATCTACATTTTCATCCTCTTCATTAAATAGCTGCTTTATTCTAGCTGGGGCCCAAAGAGCACTCACTGGAAACTAGCTAATTTTTAAACAAACTGATCATCAGATGAGGTCGTTTTGTTTTCAAGTTATTTTTAAAATCCAGAATCAAAAACATTTTATCTGACATTATATTTCATGTATATTTAACACAACATATTTATTTATCTCACTGCCAAACCAAACCAAAAACAAGGAAATGACAATGCAACACCAATGCATTGTGGATTCACAGTACAGAACCACCTGGGTGCTTTCAGCTGAATAAATGGACTACAGAGGATGAGTTTTGGCTGAAAGTACAGGACTTATTATAACTCGTCATGGGCTCAAAGCTTCTGAGCTAGTTTGGTGCACAACAGAGTCCACACAGAGCATTCACACTAGTCAAAAAGAGCCAAACCTAAGCTTACTTAAGACAATGGGTGGGGGGGGGCATCACACTTCATAAAGTATGTCGAAGAGTCCTTGAGCGAGAAACTGAACTCCTAACTGCTTGGGACAACAGATGAAAATTGGCCTGGTGGCTAAACCTGAAATATTTACATTCTAATTATTCATTAATATGTGATGCCCCCATGAAAAGAGATCTATCTATAAGTTGAATGCATAGAAACCTTCTGTGGTTTGTCTCAAGATACCTCTGAGTTTTAACTCCAGACAGCACACAGTGCATCACCACCTTACTGCACCTTTTCAGAACACATTCTGTTCACTTGCTCCAGATGGATAGTACAAATTGAACTAATACATTGGCAGATTGAGTAACACTCCCAGAGGGACTACACTGTATAAACATGTAACCAAATGGAGAGGGAGTCACTGCACTCCAAGACAACAATCAATGAGTTTAAGACTAACTTTGAAAAAAATAAAAAATAATAAATAGAGCCACAAGGAAAACCAGCAGACATGGCTATACCATTAAGAGGGAGCAGTTCAGGCTAGGCTACTAATTTTACAATGCAGCAAAGAAATGTCAACGCTTAGCGAGGCCGGATGTTTGTTCACTAAGCACCAGAGCCAGACACAACAGTTTAAGGTAATCCTACTGCCGGATGCATTTAATTGTTAGTAATTAAATATAAAAG
This sequence comes from Regalecus glesne, assembly GCA_900302585.1. Taxonomy (NCBI): domain Eukaryota; kingdom Metazoa; phylum Chordata; class Actinopteri; order Lampriformes; family Regalecidae; genus Regalecus; species Regalecus glesne. The sequence goes on along the minus strand of OMLC01043076.1, from coordinate 4,775 downwards.
GAATCAATCAAACTGTCTCAACAGCGGCTGGTCACACCCTTGGCTCCATCATTACTTACTTAAGTCACCTAAAATTTCGTTCCTTCATTTTTCTCTATTTTAATTTCCATTGTCGTTTTGTGTATTTTATCATTTTAAGTTCTTTCTGTGTTATAATCATCCAGCTATATCATTTTGTTTCCAGCCACCACATTAGTTTAGTCATGGTTCCTATTTACTAACATTTGCCATTTGGTTTTATCAGCGAGTGTATATAATATACAATAAGCCAGGGTAAGTTTCAGTGCTGACCACATCCCATTTTTTCTGGACTAACCCCCCCCCAACAACCTCATTCTATAGAATGCTGGGAGGCCACACTAGCTGAGTGGTAGAGCATACGCTTTGGGCACTGATGAGTCAGATGTTGTGGGTTCCAACCTACCGCGGGGCATCAAGAAGGGCATCCGGCCTTAATCCCCTAGACTTCATCTAAGTATGTCTCCACCCCCACAACACAGGGATTTATCGTGACACTTAACAATGGACTTCTCTCATTCCCTAGAATGCTTGATGGATGTAGACTGCTTTCTATACTTGTTCTGTAGCACATTCATATGACTCAACAGTTTCCATTTTAGCAACATGAGCTCCTATGGAAAAATGTATTTCCATAGGAAACGACAAACCTGATGTCTTTCTAATGTTTAATGGGTTTAATAGGAAATTAATTGAACACCGAGTATGGAGGAAAAAAGAGAAAAGCAACCTATTTGGACCTGCCCTTTGCTGATGAGCATTACACTTGCAACTTCATCGGCAGTCACTCGGGATCGAGTATGACTGTCTTCCTTCTAGGTCCTTGTGGGTATGCTTATGGGAGGACACAAGCACATGACAGTTTTTACATGGAGAGGCTGATGCGCCTGCAGCAACCACATGGTCCTTGGCAGGGTGTGGCGAGAGTCCAATAGCATGGAGAAACAAAACAATTGGTGACCACCCTCTGTTGCAGCCTTCATACGCCTTCATGGCCATTGAGACCTGGAGACATCGTCTGCCAGTTGAGGTTTTTGTTGGATCACGCTTCGTCTGGCACCTCCCCCTTGACCTTTCTGCCTTGGGTAACCATACCAGGAGCCAAGCTCTGGATGGAATACCTCTTGTGATCATTAGTATACGCAAGCTTCTCCACCACAGCAAAGTGGTGATCCAGGAGATGACCTCATCCCTTCCAACAAAAGGTGTCTTTGTCATACCTCAATGGTGAGAAAAACTCCAAAGCACTTAGCCTGGAAAGGAGTTCAAGTCTTTTAACTCCATCAAAGAAAAGGTACTAAATCATAGTGTGTGTGTGTGTGTGTGTGTGTATATACACACATATATATATATACACATATACATACACACACACACATGCTCAAACTCATGACCTTAAGTGGTGTGCCTTCAGGCTGAGTTGTGAGGTAAAATACTGCAGGGGTCATGTCAACAACCGAACAGCAGTGAACGTATGACTTCAGGCTTAACGTCATATGGCATACAGCGGTAGCTCCTCTCTGCGCTAAAGATCAGCGGAAGGGGAAGTGCAGAGAACACTGCAATCAGAACTTTAGAGCTGAGAAATTCCCCCCTGAAAGGCCTTTAATCTCCCTAGGGCGAGGGTACAGCCTGATTCCGGCAAACAGACATTATAACTTCCTAAAAGTGACTCTTTGTAGTGTTAACCGTTTAAAGTATCGCATATACAACCTTGGACCGTAACTCCACCCTGAAAGAAAAAAAGGGTGGAGCTAAACACCCATGATTAAAAGACTCAAATTAGGCTCTTGGAAAAATGTAATCATCTGAAATTAACAGCCATTCTGTTCTCAGCGAGGGATGAAAGGAGCTTTTTTAATGGTAAGAGAGAGGAGTGCCAGATTAAAGAGCAGTTAAAAAAGTGCACAGGCTTCTTTAGATGGATGCAGAGCTCTTCTCTGAGCAGCGCTGTTTGGGGAGGGGGGAGAGGGCAACATCAGTGGCTCAAATCTCACAGAAAGACTGTTAAGAGATTAACACAAGGCTGCTTGGTGTGCGAATCAAACCAAGGCTTTGGCCAGGAAGGTAGACGGCCTCAGTTTTAAGAGACACACCACAGGTTCGGCAGCTCATCATGATAGCTCTGGGCTAGATTATGCTCACTCGTTCGAATAAACAGACTGCGGTGAGCCAACCTGCCAGTTAGCCAGGCAGGCAATTACACTCAACATCCTATGAGTGGGTTACACTAAACGCAGGCTTTTAACCTCCAATT